>JBBPRB010000494.1:0-15464 GCA_038092815.1 Hortiboletus rubellus | reverse complement strand
AACCGTTCTTGTTCGCTTGGTGGGGCAGCAAATAAGACAGGACACGCTTACCAGTTCCTTTAACAGGAGGTTGGTCACGTCGTCGGGGTCGGTTGAGTTGTTCGAGGCAGAAACATAGATAGAATAGAGGGCATCGCCAATAGAATTTGTGGTCAAACCCTGCGTTGTCCGCGACTGACGGTGAATGACGGCCGCCAAAAATTGCGTCAAGTTCGAGTTATTACTCCCCAGGGATCGTGAACCCAGGACAGTCGTGTTTATGGTACCATGCGAGTAGCTCACGAGAGAAGTCGTGACGAGTGGGTCTATCGCGCAAACCGTCAATGGGATAAAATCATATTTCCAGCTTGCGCTCGTGGTCACAGCTAAAAGAACGACATTCATTGTATCGCACACAAAAGAACGACGCAGGGCCCAAAACTCACTGAAATGTTCCCAGGAGAAACCGGTTTGTCGGAGAGGATACGGGCACACAAGAGAGGATATAAAACCATTCATGGAAGCCTGTGGTACAGTAGAGGAGTTGGACTTTGTTACATATTGTTGCTGAGATGGTCGACCTTGCGCTTCATACAATTACATTCATATTTTGCAATCACATCAGATGGAGAGAACACTCACCGCAGTCACCCGTGATGTTCCATGCCCACAGCCAGTAATCAGTAGTCCCATTAGCAAGAGGAACAGAAATCGGGAGGAAAGAAGAGTCAAGATTCATCTCTCCCGCTGAGCGATTGGTCTGGTGACACGTCACATTTGCAGTTAGACCTTGTTGTTGTAACGTGAACTCATTATATAGTCCCTGTCTTGCGTAACCATTGGGAAAGTTCACATCAAGGTGTGTTGGAACTAGACCACCAGCGAATGCGAGACCGGTACCACTATCTGAAGCGGGTTCGGTTATACCGCCGTACCCTGGTGCGGCAGGAAGGATACCACCTATACCATTGTACGTATCAACAGTCCAATAATAATAATCTAGATCCACACGTACCTGTAGATATGTTGTATCTAACACCGTTGAAACTAAATATGCCTGGTGCGCTATAGCTGTACTCCGCGGCAGCTATACCGCTCAGTAATCCACCAAGATCGATGATCTCGGATGAGTTACCACGAACTAGTCAGAGTGTGAACGGCCATTGTCTCGGTTTCAGAGACTCAACATTACCAACAGCGGCGCCGCTCTGGACAAGTTCCTGCCTTAGCATCGACTCGAACGAGTTGCTCGTGAGATCAAGCTCCCACCCAGATGCACTGACGGTCAAAGGGACAAGACTCGGTGCCAGCAGCGCAGCCCAGCTAAGTGATATTGTGAGATCATTTCATTTCCTGGAGAAGTGAACATGTAGCATACCTCGCCACTAACAACTTTGTCACCCCGAAAACCACCAAGGTTGCAAAGGTCGGGATCAGATGGCGAAAGCTGAACAAGAATGAGTTCCTAGCCAAAGCAATGCCCCCACTGAGGTGAATCAACGAGATGGGTTTATGCATACGACGTCGCAATGCTTCTTTGAAGGCGATTGATAAAACACTGGGTAACACAAACCACCGTGAGGGATGCTTCCACAAAACCTTGACGAAAACATACGTTGTGGTGACTATCGACAACAGAGTAGCTACTAGAGCGACTATCCAAGTTGTCTCTGTCGGCCTCCGAAAGATGAGGGTAGCGAGAGAATCAGAAACTATGAGGGGATCCTGGTCAAACACTGCACCAAAGAAGCCCCACGCAGCGACGAGAAGAATGGTTTGACAGACAGTCGCAGCGCTGAGCTCCAAGATGTGGAAAGTTCGAGGTTCCATGATAGTGTGTAAACCACCTGTACCGTCAGTAAGTAAACTGCAAACGATTATATAGTTCCACCCACGAAGAAATCCATTTTACATGGAAAGGTCGCGAAGACCCCGCCTAGTGCCCAGACCGTCCGAGTAGAACGGTCGCGGCCCTAGTAGTAATATGCTTCAAATCAGTGACTCGCACCCGATAAAATCCCACTTAGCCGGGATAAATCCCTAACTAGACCATAAATGGTCTAGCTAGGGATGTAAGCGACTGTAACAGCCAATCAAACAGCTGGAATCCCCACTCACAGATTCGTCAAGCGATAACGTTACTTGCTTTTTGCTGATCGGCGCCGGCGCGGCGCGCAGAAAATTTGGGCAGAGCATGTTGTGGGATTTGATAATTCATTCGCGCCGACCACTGACAGATTCTGCCTCATTACAGTAAAATCAGGACGCGCAACTGTTCGATGCCAGATGCCGGCCTAGCTGTGGCAATTTTTTCTATGAGTGGTCAGTGCTTCAGCGCACAGGCAGTCACTGAGCGCCCGGGAATTGCAAAAAACGACACAAAGTTTTTTTACTAGAGCGAGGCAATAGAGTGTCCATCACTTACGTCAGTTGGAAGCGTGAGCCGAGTGGTATCGCCGCAGCTTCTAACGTTATCGATCGTAAACTCGTGCGTTTTTCGTGGTTCAGCGTTCAAGTCGCTGGCAGTCGAGTCACTGGCCGTCGTACTGGTAACATCGCCGAGCATAGATGGACATTTTGTGCCTCGAGAGTCGGGGTCGAGATTTATACCTGATCACTTTGCTTCATTGATTGCGACACATTGTCGCCAGGCCGGGCGGTTACATTCTTACCTTGTCCAATTTCTCGTATGTCTTGCGAGGAAGACTTCCGCTCTGCCAATCTGCGAAACCTCACAGGCTGCAGCCGGCCCAAACCCTCCGTGGCTACGCCAGCATGGCACGCCACTGCCAGAAAGGATGGGGGGCCTCCCTTCGCCGCGGAGGAGTATGCGTGGATCTGTAGTTACATATACACACCGAAATAACACGCCAATCATACCTAGTCGTGAACTACCCTGAAACTCTTCCGATACTGCGTGACATCCGTCAGCTCCACCCTCAAGTCCTGGTTCCTACCCATCCCACCACGCTCGGGGCCATCCAAGCAATCGCCTAGATTATCCTTGGCGTCGTTGTGATCCCTCGCCGAGGACACCATCATCACGTGGATCGGGCTCAACGGGTTAATCATGGTGAACGATGGGCCACTCCGTCCGGTGTAGATGTGCCACAACATGTAGGCGACAGCGGCATACAGCATCAGCGCGACGACCGTGGTGGGAATGATCATACACATATATGCCTGTCCCCCCAAATGGAGGCCCCATCCCATAGTCGTGATCGTCTCAGAGCCATTCAAGGAGGTCCGTGCCTCGGTCGGAATGAAGTGCGGGTACACTGAAAATGCAGATCGCAGGAACTGTAGTGTGGATAGCTGTAGGTTCAAAAATCCGGGGGGGACGTCGTTCTCCTTGAAGACGGCATTCGTCCATCCCCCCCTCCCAATTGAACGTGGTTCTTTGCGTTGTGATTGAAAATTCGTGCGCATATAGCCAGCAAAGACGCGGCCGAGACCTTCTACAGCCCACACTGCCACGAAGCCTTGAAACGACCCACGTATAGAAAACCAAGTACGATCGAGGGGGAGAAGGGCATGTCAACATCTGGAGAGGTCGGACAGGTGAGACAGGTTTCGTGCGCTGAACCGACTTGGTTGAGTGACGGGCTTCAGTCCTTATTTTATGTGGTACGCGGGGTGTTAGTGAGTTTGTCTTGAGAGTAGAGGTAAGCATTGGCAGGGATCGATCTACCAGCGCAATGTGTTTGGAAAGCCGCTCATTTCGCAGGCAGTGGTCTGATCCAAGATGGCCGCGATGATCGCACGCCCCAAGGGTTGTCAGAGTTGACTTGAAAAGGTTACGCATCAGGTGAATAACACGGCGTGGTTTCCCATTTCGTTATTTAAAGGATATGGGATGCCATGTAGTCGCACAAAGAACAAGCTCGGAAATTAGCAGGGTATGTCGGTAGGGATCTCTCCGAAACCAAGCATGAGCCCATCGATGAATGGTCGAGGTAGCAGGCTGATAGCAAGCGAGGATAGCACGAGTGATAGTTCATGGCGCGACTCTGTTGTCCATGATGGAGGGGAGTATGAAAGGAGGAAGGTTGTATGTCAGGCTCTGATCTGCTCTGGGGTGCAGATGAGTCTGGGCTGGGACTGAGGAAGAAGTTAACTCGGAAAGGCAGGTTAGAGAGGGTGATTCGGGCATGGAGCCATCCATGAAGGACATGGAAGAGTATGAGGACGTCAGCGAGGACGAAAGATGTTCCCATCGCCGAGAATGCGAGCTACCCTCCATCTTTCCATTGTGTGCCGTGCGCTCTGCACTTTGTTCTGATTGCTCGTGCGACTCGAATGTCCGACAGCACTAAGGGATGGTATCGACATAGAGAGGGAGTAGGAGACAATTTTGGTGGCTTTGACATTCGGCTTTTTCAGAGCTGCGGATGGTGACTCCGAGTCAAGTACTCACGAGTCTGTGACATTGCAGCAAGGACGGACCCCCTGGCAGTAGTAGTGGCTCGTGGGCAAGGAAACAGGTTCTAACAGTTTCTTGACATGTGAATTTCTTTGGTGCCACATTTCCTCGGACGATCGATCTCGAAGTAGAATTATGTAATGCATCTACAATTCAAGTGCAATGGAATGGCTACGTGCCTGCAATGGAGTGATAAGCAAGCTACTGTAGTACTATAACGTATGGTGGTAAACGGAAGAAATCTGCGCGAAATCCCCAATGATATATATTGCCACGTCCATCGATCGTACCTAGTCCTGTGTCACCCTGAATCTCTTGCGATGCTGCGCGAGATTCGTCAGCTGCACCCTCAACTCCACGTTGTTATCCATTCCACCGTCCTCAAAGCCACTCAACCAATCGTCCAAATTACCCTTGGTGTCGTCGGGATCCCTCGCCGAGGACACCATTATCACGTGGATCGGGTTTGACGGGTCAAACATGGTGAATGGTTCCCCATCCCGTCCGGAGAAAATGTGCCACAGAGTATAGGCAACAGCGGCATACATGGTCAGCGCAACGGCCGTGATGGGAATGATCGTATACGCCCATATTTCCTCCTGGCGGTACCATCCCATAGTCGTAATCGTCTCATAGCCAGTCAGAGGGATCCGTGCCTCGGTCGGAACGGTAAGCGGGTATACAGAGAATGCAGATCGCAGGAACTGTAGTGAGAATAACGTCCGTCAGGCTTGGTTGGATGATGTGAAAGAGACCCACCGTTCCGGAGAACTCAATGACACCCCGCCAGTATTGTTCCTGAAACCGTTCTTGTTCGCTTGGTGGGGCAGCAAATAAGACAGGACACGCTTACCAGTTCCTTTAACAGGAGGTTGGTCACGTCGTCGGGGTCGGTTGAGTTGTTCGAGGCAGAAACATAGATAGAATAAAGGGCGTCGCCAATAGAATTTGTGGTCAAACCCTGCGTTGTCCGTGACTGACGGTCAATGATGGCTGCCAAAAAATGCGTCAAGTTCGAGTTACTACTCCCCAGCGATCGTGAACTGAGGGCAGTCGTATTTATAACACCGTTTGAGTAGCTCACGAGGGAAGTCGTGACGAGTGGGTCTATCGCGCAAACCGTCAATGGGAAAAAATCGTATCTCCAGTTTGCATTCGTGGTCACAGCTAAGAACAATGACATTCATTGCATCGCAGAAAGATGTACGTGGCAGGGCACAAGACTCACTGAAGTGTTCCCATGTGAAACCAGTTTGTCGAAGAGGATAGGGACACACAAGAGAGGATATAAAACCACTCATGGAAGCCTGTGGTACAGTAGAGGAGTTGGACTTCGTTACATATTGCTGTTGAGATGGTCGACCTTGTATTTCATTTTCATTCATACTTTGCAATCACACCAGATAGAGAGAATACTCACCATCGCTGCAGTCACCCGTGATGTTCCATGCCCAAAGCCAGTAATCAGTAGTTCCATCAGCAAAAGGAACAGAGATCGGGAGGAAAGAAGAGTCAAGATTCAGCCTGCCCGTTGACCCATTTGTCCGGTGACACGTCACATTTGCAGTTAGACCTTGTTGTTGTAACGTGAACTCGCTATATAGTCCCTGTAATGCATGACCATTGGGATAGTTCACATCAAGGTGTGTTGGAACTAGACCACCAGCGAATGCGAGACCGGTATCACTATCTGAGGCGGGATCGGTTGTACCGCCGTACCCTGGTGCGGCAGGAAGGATACCACCTATACAATTGTACATATCAACAGTTCAAGGATCTAGATCCACACGTACCTGTAGATATGTTGTATTTGACACCGTTGAAGTTAAATACGCCTACCGTGCCAAAACTGTACTCCGCGGCAGCTATACCGCTCAGCACTCCGTTGAGATTAATGATCTCGGATGAGTTACCACGAACTAGTCAGAGCGTGAACGGCCATTGTCTCGATTTCAGAGGTTCAGCGTTACCAATAGCAGCGCCACTCTGGATGAGTTCCTGCCGAAGCATCGACTCGAACGAGTTGCTCGTGAGATCAAGCTCCCACCCCGATGCACCTGCGGTCAAAGGGACAAGAGTGGGTGCCAGTAGCGCAGCCCAACTGCATGATATCATGAGATGACCTCATTTTCTGGAGAACAGGACATGTATCATACCTCGACACCAACAACTTTGTCACCCCGAATACCAACAAGGTTGCAACGGTCGGGATCAGATGGCGATAGCTGAAGAAGAATGAGTTCCTAGCCAGGGCAATGCCGCCACTGAGGTGAATCAACGAGATTGGCTTATGCATACGACGTCGCAATGCCTCTTTGAAAGCGATTGACAAAACACTGGGTAACACAAACCATCATGAGGGATACTTCCACACCACCCTGACGAAATCATACGTTGTGGTAGCTATCGACAACAGAGTAGCCACTAGAGTGACTATCCAAGTTGTCTCTGTCGGCTTCCGAAAGATGAGGGTAGCGAGAGAATCAGGAACTACGAGGGGATCGTGGTCAAACACTGCGCCAAAGAAGCCCCACGCAGCGGCGAGAAGAATTGTTTGACCAAGAGTCGCGGCGGTGAGCTCCAAGATGTGTAGAGTTCGAGGTTCCATGATGGTGTGTAAGCCACCTGTACTGTCACTAGACAAATTTAGTGCGATGGTTATACGAGGATTCCATTTTGCATGGAAATGTTGTGAAGTCCTTGCCTAGTGCCTAGACCCTCATAGAACGGCCGCTAGTTACACCACGAGGCTATCCATTTCCGGCGGTATGGCTTGTCCAGCGGCGCGCAAAAAATTGGGTAAAGTGCTGTGGGATTTGGTAATTTATTCACGCTGGGGGTCACCAGAAAATTTTAGTACCACGATGAAGTCAACACTCGGAACGCACAACTATTCGATGGCACTAGGTATGGTTCTGTGGTGATTTTTTATACAATGAGCGGCCAGCACACAGGTAGTGAGGCAATCGCAAAAAGATTTGAACGACAGAACGTCGTAGGGAACGTCAACTTCGTGAATGACACTTACGTCAGTTGAGACCAGTCAGCCGAGTTGTATCGCCCGGTGGGCCGCAGCCTTTAACGTTATCGATCGTGATTTGTTTCCATTGCGAAGGCAGCTCGTAGGCTTTTCGTGGTCCTGCGTTCAAGTCGTCGGCAGTCGGGGTCGTTGGCCTTCGTACCGGTAACGTCGCCGAACGTAGATCGACATTTTGTGCCTCGAGAGTCTCGAGGTGACCTGTAAGAACTATCTGCCAGTGATCGAGATCATTTTGCTTCATTACATAACACAACCCACTGTCGCGCGCCTATCGATATCGCCCTTTCAAGTTCGTACTGTTGGCCCGTATTCCTGCTTGATTGCATTCTAACTTTAATACCTTGTATGTTTGTCTTGCCGGGAGGACTTTGGCTCTGCACCCGTGAAATCCTACAGCAGCCGGTCCAAACTTTCCGTGGCTACGCCAACATACTAAAACGCTACAGCCCAAAAAAAAAAAAGGGGGGGGGGGGCACCCATCATCGCGGAGGAGTTTGCATGAATCTGTAGTTACATATACACACCGAAATAACACGTCCATCATACCTAGTCGTGAACTACCCTGAATCTCTTCCGATACTGCGCGACATCCGTCAGCTCCACCCCCAAATCCTCGTTCCTACCCATCCCACCCAGCTCAAAGCCATCCAAGCAATCGCCTAGAATTATCCTTGGCGTCGTTGAGATCCCTCGCCGAGGACACCATCATCACGTGGATCGGGTTCGACAGGTCAAACATGGTGAACGGTGGGCCACTGTAGATGTGCCACAGCGTGTATGCGACAGCGGCATACAGCATCAGCGCCACGACCGTGATGGGAAAGTTCATGTATGCCCATCCCACCGAATGGAGGTACCATCCCATAGTCGTGATCGTCTCAGAGCCATTCAAGGAGGTCCGTGCCTCGGTCGGAATCAAGTGCGGGTACACCGAAAATGCAGATCGCAGGAACTGTAGTGTGGATGACGACCGTCAGGCTTGGTTGGATGGTGTGGAAGAGACGCACCGTTCCAGAGAACTCGATGACACTCCGCCAGTATTGTTCCTGAAACCATTCATGTTCGCTCACTTTGGCAAAAAACAAATAGGATGGGGCACACTTACCAGTTCCCCCAATAGGAGGTTGGTCATCTCCTCAGTGCTAGTTTCGTTATCGAGTTGGAAACATATATAGAGTAGAGAGCATCGCCGATGGAATTTGTAGTCAAACCCTGGGAAGTCTGTGACTGATAGTCGATCATGGCCGCCAAGAATTGCGTCAAGTTTGAGTTGTCACTCCCCAACGATCGTGAGCTGAGGACAGTCGTATTTATAGCACCGTCCGAGTAGCTCACCAGAGAAGTCGTGACGTGTGGGTTAATCGCACAAACCGTCAATGGGATAAAATCATATTTCCAACTTGCATTCGTAGTCACACCTAAAAACAATGACATTCATTGCATCGCACTCAAAAGTACAAGGCAGGGCCCAAAACTCACTGAGATGTTCCCAAGATACATCACCTTGTCGAAGAGGATAGGGACACACAAGAGAGGATATAAAACCACTCGCGGAAGTCTGTGGTACGGTAGGGCAGTTGGACTGCGTTACATATTGCTGTTGAGATGGTCGACCTTGCGCTTCATACAATTTCATACATATTTTGCGATCATGCTCGATGAAGAGAATACTCACCATCGCTGCAGTTACCCGTGACGTCCCAGACCCACAGCCAGTAACCAGTGGTTCCGTTAGCAAGGGGAACAGAGACCGGGTAGAACGAAGAGTCGAGACCCAGCCCGCCTGTTGAGCCATCGGACTGTTGACACGTCACATTTGCAGTTAGGCCTTGTTGTTGTAACGTGAAAGTGTTATACAGTCCCCCTATTGCGTGACCATTGGGAAAGTTGATATCACGGCGTGTCGGGACTAGGCCACCAGCGAATGCAAGACCGGTATTGTTATTTGCGACGGGATTGGTCGTACCGCCATACTCTGGTGCAGCAGGAAGAATACCACCTATACCATTGTACGTATCAACAATTCAAGGATCTAGATCCACACGTACCTGTAGATATACTGTATTGAACACCGTTGAAATTAAATACGCCTGGTGTTCTATAACTGTACTCTGCGGCAGCTATACCGCTCAGTATTCCGTTGAGATCAATGATCTCGGATAAGTTACCACGAACTAGTCGGAGCGTGAATGACCATGTCTCTACTTTAGAGATTCAACATTACCGACAGCAGCACCGCTTTGAATAAGTTCCTGCCGAAGCATCGACTCGAAAGAGTTGCTTGTGAGATCAAGCTCCCACCCGGATGCACTGACGGTCAAAGGGACATGAGTCGGTGTCAGCAGCGCAGCCCAGCTGCGTGATGTCGTGTTACCCCGAATACTACCAAGGTTGCCAAGGCTGGGACCGGATGGCGAAAGTTGATGAGGAATGAGTTCCTGGCTAAGGCAATGCCGCCGCTGAGATGAATCAACGAGATTGGTTTATGCATGCGACGCCGCAATGCTTCCTTGAAAGCGATTGACAGAAAATAAACCACCGTGAGGGGTACTCCCGTAAAGTCTTGGTGAAACCCTACGTCGTGGTGGCTACCGCCAACAGAGTGGCCAGTAGAGTGACTATCCAAGTTGTCTCGGTCGGCTTCCGAAAGATAAGGGTAGCGAGGAAATCAGGAACTACGAGGGGATCGTAGACGAAAACTGCACCAAGAAGACCTCATGCGGCGGCGAGAAGAACGGTTTGACCGGCAATCGCAGCGGTGAGCTCCAATACGTGCAGAGTTCGAGGTTCCATGATAGTGAGTAAACCACCTGTAACCGTCTGTGAGCAGATTGCAACGATTATATAGTTCCACCCACGAGAATTCCATGTTGCATGGCAAGGCGTAAGGAGCCCATAGAATGGCGCTTACGCCGTGAGGCGTTCCACCGCAGGCGCTATGACTTGTCCTGTACGCAGAGGGCTTGAGTGAAGCGCTGTGGGAATTACTCATTACTTGATAATCACCAGACCCTACCACGATGCATGTCGACACTCGGGCAAAATTATGACACGCAACTACGCAGTTATCGATGGTGCCACGGTGCTAGTACTATTTCTGTTGAGAAGGGAAACCTTTTTTTGGTCCCGGGTTTGCAAGCCTTGAAGGACACCGGATCCAGTTACAGTAGCGCTTCATTTCGCCTTCCCTCGTACGCCCGCATCCTTGTGTTCGATACGATTTAAACGTGGTGCGCACCAGCATGATCATGTGCCGACGCGTCCGAGTCGATGCCTTCAACCATACTTGAAGTGAAGCCCGTCTTGGATGTGTGTTTGTGACGTTATCGCGCCTGGGCGTTTGGCTAGCACAAAAGGAATTAAGCCTGAGGGTTACTGCACTGAAAACTGCCAGTGGTTGTACATATGATGATACGATGAGATCGGATTCGGCCGATGAGGCTCGTGTATTGGTCGGGCGCTGTCACTGGCTAGCGAATCGTGCGAAGGGTGGTCGCTGCACGAGCTTCCACACCTGGCAGAGCTAGCATGAATGCTATCGTCGACAGCTGTCCTTGAGGCCTTGAAAGGCCAACATACAAATTCACCATTTTGCAGGATTCCTCCCTGCCGAAACCCATGCAGGAAGTGATTTTTTTTTAAATTCCTGTGATAGAAGTCAGTACTGTACCACACTCATCTCGACTGTCAAAATTCGCTTCCCATGTTGTAGCCTATAGGGGTGACGAAAGTGGGCAGATATGATGGGAACGAGCGCTAGAGGTGGGAATTCGGAGCAGCTTGCCGCGTTCAATCTGATCAATCGATCCATTTTATCCTTCGAGATCATGCCACCACTGACTCCCTGGTCGAGCTCGAGTTCGCTCGTTTCAGACCGTATCCGTCCACCTACACCATCGAAGCAGCAACAGCATAACAAGGGTCTTAAGGGAAAGGGGAAGGCCCCCGCGCCACCCAAGAGCAAAACCGTCCGCGTACTCGAGGCACGACTCGATGGCGCACGAGGGTCGAATGATCGTACAAAGGACCCCAAGGGGGGTTGTTTTTGCCAAGGCAAGTTGCACCCGGTAGCCTTGCTCGTTCACCCATCGAGCTCGCGATGCATACGCTACTCCTGTTGGGCTGATTGTATCTACCAGCTCGAAACCACACACTCTCGAATTATGTCCCGATGTGTCGACACTGCGGACTGATCCTATGTACGCTCAACCCGCCATACTATGCCTGTCCGCACTGTACCTCGCCGTTGTTGGATGAGCGAGACAGGGAGGCAATGGTTGGGAGATTGGAGGAGGAATTGGCGGAGCAGCTGGCGAGGGAGGAGGCGGAGCGGCAAAAGGCGATCGAGGAGGCGCGTACTGCCGAGGGAGCATTTCCGATGTTGCCTGGGTCGCAGACACAAATTCAGATGTCGAGAACATCGCGCACGCCGCCCCCGCCTTCAGCCATCACGCGCACCGTGCTGTCGTTGAATTCGGAGACGAAAAGGGTGACTGTGTCGTCATATAGCACCCCGGCGGTGACGCTGTCTCGACCAGCGTCGCGGGCTGAGGATAGGGAGGAGGAAGGACGGGTACCGGGGCCACCGGGCGAAGTGAGTCATGTGACGGAGGCGTGGAATCCGGAACGGCCTTGGAAAAATGTGTGTGCCGGCGATGTGAGATATGTTCCACTGCCTAGAGAAACGACGGGGGACACCAGTACGCGAGGGACTCGGAGGAAGAGGAGGGGGGGAGAACGCGGGACTGGCACTAGATCAGACGGATGAGTACTGTTGATACGTTTCTCACAATCCTTTTGAACTCGATCGCAATCATATACTGCTCGATCCACGGTCTCGTTAAAACTGAACGCTTGAACAGTGGTCCATCACGCACACTCCAGAAATATGTGCAACAGTGAGCAACCAGTCTAGGGGTTAATTAAGGTCATGTTTTGCGGTACATGCACTAACTCGTTGAAATTCGAGCGCATATAGCTGGCCAAGACACGGCGAAGAGTCTCGAAACGACCGTCACCTAGTACGCATATAATATGCACATCGATACGGAGAAGTCGGACAACTGACTCAGGTCGAGTGACGGGCTCCGCGGTCCTTATTTTTGGGAGGTGCGTGGTACGAGTGGTGTTGGTGTGTTCGCCTTGAAGTAGAGGTGTGCACCGGCCCGGGCAAAGACGAGTCAACCAGCGCAAGGTGTTTGAAAAGCCACTCGTGTCGCAGGCGGTGGTTTGATCCAAGGTGGCCGCGATGCATCGCATGCAACAGAATGTGCACTTGAAACGGCATAGGAAGTGGTCCAGATCTTGGGTAGTGGGGAATCATCAAGAGCAATTCGTGGAACAAGTGCGTTTCTTTCGCATTGAATGTTGTCGTCGATAACGAGGAAAAACAGGCTTATAAAAGAGCAAAGTTGGATCCTATTTTGGGAGGAGGCCAATTTTTTGGGGGGGATGTCTATGCTTGTTTATGATCATGGTACAGCAGGAGTCGTGTTGGGTGACTTGGGGGTTAGACAAGTCCAAGACATGCCGAACAATATTTGTAAGGCTGTAGGTAGTGGAGTTCAACAGAGTATAGATCTAGACCCAACGTACCATATCCTATATCACCCCACAACGAAATCTATACAAGACACGGCTAACATGTTTGTTGAAGAGATACTCTTACCGCCGAAGTCCAAGACCAGCGGCCGTACTTCCGTGCCGCGTTTTCCAACCAAACCATCCAACGACAACATCTTTTGCAAAGATCTCTCCGAAACCAAGCATGACGCCGTTAATGAACGGAAGTAGGAGGTTGATAGCAAGTGAGGATAATATGAGTGATAGTCTTGTCCGTGGTGTGACCCTGTTGTCCATCATAGACGGGAGCATGGAAGGAGGAATATATGCCAGGTTTTGACCTGCTCTGGGATGCAGATGAGTCTGGGATGGGACTGGGGCGGAAGTAGGCGCGGGAACGGCAGGTTGAGAGGAGGGTGATTCGGGTACGGAGCCTTCCGGGAAGGACATGGAAGGGTACGAGGACGTCGGTGAGGACGAGAGATGTTCCCATCGCTGAGAAGGCGAGCCACTCTCCGTCTTCCCATGCTGTGCCGCGTGTTCCGCATTCTGCTCTGGTTGCTCGTGCGAGTGAACGTGCTCGACTGAACTGAGGGACGCTACCGATGCAGAGACGGAGCGAACGACAATTTCGGTGGCAGCCGCGGCTGAGGCGGTGATATGATCACCGAGGCCGTCCCACGACTCGGGTGGTTGACCGAGGGCCTCACGTTCTGCTTTTTCAGAGGCGCGGAGGGCTTCCCATTTGGTACGGGCGAGTTCGGCTTTCGCACGCGCAGCGGCGGATTGGGCACGCCACTCGGAGAGTTGGGAGGCGTGTTCTGATTGCCAGGAGTCGTCTCCGGTGAGAGGAGCCTCTGATGGGGTTGGTTCGGGGGCAGATGGGGACACGGAGGTGGTTGAGGAGGCGCTAAGCGGCACCTCGGCGGGCTCAAACGGGTGTTGGAGCGCTGCCTGTTGTAGATGTGAGGATACTGTGCGATAAAAGGGTAGCCTTTGGACAGACCTGAAGGAGCTGGTGGTCGTCGGATTGGAGAGGGCTCGACTCGGCCATCGTCGACGTTCAAGGACTCGCCTCTAGCGCTGACTCGGACACTGTGAGTACCTTCTCACGCATTCGGGTCACGTGAAAAGGCTAGAGAATGTTGCCTGTTTTGGGTCGACAACTGGAAAGGAGCGCCGACGTCATCGAGTGTGACGTCGCGCATGACTTAATCAACGAGCGGCGGTATATAAACTAGGCGGGATATAAACTAGGCGGGATAGGGAGCGTCTTCAACCACAACTGTCATGGTGAGTCCGTTCCGGCGTCGTTGATTTTGTTCTGATAATCGCCATAGGCCGAAACAACCGAAGCACTGTACCAGGTGACGAGCTAGGCCATCCGTGGATCATTCGCTGACCTCCTGGATGCAGAAAGGAGACAAGGTCGAGTATAGGCCCGTCGGCGGTGCGCAGGACAACGTGTCGCACAGCGTTGGCCAAGTAGTCGACGTGCACGGGTCAGGCGCAGTACGTGATGAGACGAATCAAAGTGTCGGCGTCGTCTGATGGTTGCGGCTGTTTTTGCAGGACCTTCGGTACTCTATCAAGAACAACAACACTGGGAAGACGACCAGTTACCAGGTGTGTCTCGCAGATTTTCCCGCTGGATGCACATATTTACGACGGTGGGGGCCGTCCAGGAAAAGAACATTGTCAGGAAACTCGAATCCTAAGAGGTGGAATGGTTGTCGCAATTGTACATAGTAGAGCACTGTACTTTTATCGTAGGCGAACGTAGAGGAAAAGACGGCAACTACTTCGTAGCACAGCCACCTGCCAGGCTCGTGAAAGTGACCACCAACTCATGGAGCTTGGTGCGACTCGCGCGGAGCAGCCCCACCTTGTCTCGCTTGTACTTCAATCCAAGAAGGCCCTCCAACACGGTGAACAGCTCTGCTCAAAGGCTAATGCTCTCACCAACGCGTCCGCTCAGTGTGCCGTCGACGTGCTCGCTCTCGATGCCAAGGTAAAGTGGATCAGCGAGGCGGTCATCGAACAGCTCAAGGTGCGCCGTCTCTTCAAATATCTTTTTCTACTCACTTTGTACTTTCACGCAGCTGGTTGCCACTGTGGCAAAGAGCATCAAGTGCAAACGCGCGCAACTCGACAAGCAGATTCGCGTACGTCTTCGTCCCATACCCGCCACATGGACGCCGCCTCACCTCGCGTTCCCTCCCTTTCGGCAAACGGCAGGAATGGGACACCATCCGTTCGGAGCATACCTCTGCTCTCGATGCCATCCTTGATTCCCTTGGCACACAGCTTGTTCCTCCAGGCTTTCATCAATCCTCGTCGGACTCTTCTCTTTTCGGGAGCCAACATTCGCTTGACAAGGTGAATGGCACCATCGACCCTACTCTGAGTCCTTCTGCGACTGTCCGGGAGAACGCCTTTGAGAGGAAACTTACGAAGAAG
>JBBPRB010000493.1:0-15473 GCA_038092815.1 Hortiboletus rubellus | reverse complement strand
GGGCTCCAACGGAAATTTTCGAAGCAAGTCAAGATATACGTTTCCTGATTCCAGAGTTAGCAATCAGGTTCGGCTACACGTGTTGGCTACACGTTGCCCCATCGTCTTCTCCCCCCCTTTTGTATTTTCTTCCTCCCCAACGGCCTGCGGCTCCGTTGCGTAAACGTGCACATTGTTGGAAACACCGCCTAGACCGCGTGCGTCGGCGGCGCCATCTTGACCAACATCAAGCTTTTCATTTTTCAAAATTTCCGCGGTATCTCAAGCGACGCTAAAGCGGAGAACTCGGAGAACTGGCACCTCCCCGGGCCGAAGCGGTCGGGAAACGCGCCTTGAGTGCGACAAATCTTTCAAGGACGTGCGAATTCTAGCCATCATATGTCTAGGGCCACACTCTGTGGAGCCCAGTGTGCCCAGGCTCAAGGGCATCGGAGTATCACCATTGATCTGATAGACCCAGAATAGATCTATGGTATCGCGATCAGTACACGCGGATGCCTGCATGTGCGGTTCGAGGCCCCTGCCGCCGCTGGACTTGGCGAGGCAGCACCCTCCTACCCCTAACCGGGGCAAGGGTTCATCATATACGGTTGCCAGCGATTTGCCAGCGCTGACTCGGACCGCTTGTGGCTGATAATCAAATCTGCGCGTCAGCTGTGCGGACCGTGCCGGACTACAAGTAATAGACTCGAGCCGCCTGTTCGAGTTCGTACTAATTACAGGTGAAAGATGTACAATGGCAATCCGATTACCAGATAACTCGCTAACCACAACCACGACTGAATTTCAGATCGAGGCTGGTCCCTCTAACTCGACGTAAGTAACATCATTTGAATGACGAGTATTCTACTAGTAGAGCGAGGAGTCGGACGATATACCGTACTCTCCTGGAGTACTATCCTTGTTGCCTGTGCCATCAAATTGAGCAGTGTCACCATCTCTTACGTGCAAGTGAAAAAAGGCACTGTGCAACGACACACCACAGCCTGAACTGACCTGGGATCTCAAACACGCGTTCTATAACGGATGTGAAATCAATGCGGCTCGCGTCCCGTGAACCAGAGGTGAGCTTCCGAGTTATGGGTGTGGTCAAGCTCTCTCGGATTGCAGCCACTTTCAGCGCCACTTCAGCGCCAAGGATCTCCAGGTCTTGCATTCCAAGGGGTTCTTTCCGTTTGGCTAATTCATTCAGTCCAGGAAGGAGCCACGGTCGAATATTATGCTGGACAGCAAGCGCCACCTTCTCCGTCAAGGACTTGGGGATTTCATTGTAGGGCATCTGTTCGGTCGCATACTTGTGAATTCCGTCGCATTCCCACATCCGTGCCAATTTCACGACAGGAAACCACATCTCAAAGAGTGGGCATGGTTTTGTAGTTGCCTCGTAAGCACTGGAGACCGTGGCGCAGGGCTATTATACGTATTCAAACTTCGTGGATGAGAATCATGCTTACGGGCCCATCAAAAGCACCCCGAGGAAGCGCTTGAACTCCTCCTTTTTGACCCCATCTAGATGAATGGGATTGATGTCGCTTGACCCCTCTGTGTTTTCGGCTACAGGGAGTGAAAACATATCTCGAAAGATCCTGGACTGGGATTCCAATGGTTGTCGAGGCACCCTGAAGAGACGATTCTCTACCTGTGTCGCCACATTGACTCACTGAGTCAAGAATCTCGAACAGGGCTAGGTGCACTTGCCTGGATGGTCACTAGAGTCATGTAAAATTGCTCGTCTCTCTCGATTGTAGCCATCCTGGCTGACTGCTTTGTTGATTGGGCCATTTGATGAGCCTTACATCGTTCCGAGATGATATCGCGAGCCTCCTGGTCTGGTGACCAAATCCGGCTTTAGTCTGGTCGACGGACTGCCTCATCGGGATCGACGGCAGCTTCATACATAGACGCGTCTGGTCACCAGTCTAATCGCGAGCACATACCGAATGTCTCTCTACACTGCAGGGCCACACTCTGCGGAACCCAGAGTGCGCAGGCCCAAGGTCATTGGAGTATTACCATTGATCTCAGTACACGCGGGCGCCTGTATGTGCGGTTAGAGGGGCTGCCATTGCCGGACTAAGGCAGCACCCTCAGCCTACCCTTAACCGGGGCAAGGGTCAACGTTCATCGTATACAGTTGGCAGCGATACACCAGCGCGCCGCTTGTGGCTGATAATCAAATCCGCGCGTCAGCTGCGTGGATTCCAGACTCTCGCCTATTCGAGTTCATACATCACAGGTGAAGGGTGCAACGATGATGCAATTACCAGATAACTGCTAACCACCACAACCGAATTTCAGACACTCGTGAAAGTCGGCAGAAACCTTGCCTGACGCTGGTTTGTGTTGGTTAGATAAAAGAAAAAGAGCTGCAAGAAATCCCCGGTGAGTTGTTCCCACAATGATGAATTATGAGGTTGGAGAAACCTCAAACCTGTTGGAAGACTGCCGGTTTCCAGTCCAGTGACTCGTAAGTATCATCGTTTGAAGCATGAATATTCTAGACCAAGTACGAACCTGAGTACCTTTTACGCTTCCTTTCTGGCGCATCCTCGTTGCCTATGCCATCATCTACAGGCAAATTGAGCAGCGTCACCATCTCTCACGTGCAAGTGAAAAAAAGCACTGGAGTGTGTTCAATGACGCACCACAGCCTGAACTGACCTGGAATCTCAAATACGCGTTTTATAGCAGATGTGAAATCGACCCTGCTCGCGTCCCGTGAACCAGAGGTGAGTCTCGGATGTTGAGAGATGCAGACAGTGAGGCTCTCTCGGATGGCAGCCACTTTCAGCGTCACTTCATCACCAAGGATATCCAGGTCTTGCATTCCAAGGGGTTCTTTCCGTTTGGCTAATTCATTCAGTCCAGGAAGGAGCCACGGTTGAATATTATGCTGGATAGCAAGGGCCACTTTCTCTGTTGGCGACTTGGGGATTTCATTGTAAGGCATCTTTTCAATCGCATACTTGTGAATTCCGTCGCATTCCCACATCCGTGCCAATTTCACGACGGGAAACCACATCTCAAAGAGCGGGCATGGTTTTGTAGTCGCCTCATAAGCACTGTAGACCGTGGCGCAGGGTTATTATACATATTACGACTTCATGAATGAGAATCATGCTTACGGGCCCATCAAAAGCACCTCGAGGAAGCGCTTGAAATCCTTTTTTTGAATTCCATCCAGATGAATGGGATTGATGTCGCTTGACCCCTCTGTGTCTTCGGCTACAGGGAGTGAAAACATGTCTCGAAAGATCTTGGACTGGGATTCCAATGGTTGTCGGGGCACCCTGAAGAGACAACTCTCGACCTATGTTGCCACACTGAGCCAAGGACGCGCCGAAGAGAGCCAGACGTGCTTGCCTGGATGGTCACTAGAGTCATGTAGAACCGCTCATCTCTCTCGACCATGGCCATACAATTTGACGAGTGTTGCGCACACCGAGGCAAAAGGCCAAACTCCGAGGAGAAGAGAGAGCGGATAGGAGCGTGTCAGCTTGAACCTACGGGTGGCAGTGCAAACGAGATAGTGTCCATGTCAATGCCACGTGTCAAGAACCATCCATCCATGCACATCTCCCCGCCGAGGTACATAACAATCAGATGCGAGTTTCAGAAGAGCTTCAAAGCGGGCTGTGCGCGCGCTTGCGGTCCATCTCAAACGGCGACCCGCAGTTGTCTTCCTTGGACGATACACACCCACCGCATGCAGACAGTCATCCTTGTGCCTAGTCGTCACTCGCACAGAAAGGAACAAAGACTCTGATCGAGACGCCTTCTTTCCGTACATGGGAGCCCCGCCAATACCGTCCAGCATGGAGAGCTCGCTAGAATTGCTCGAGGAGGTGGGTGCCTTCTGCATGCTGCTCTTTTCCGACGCTATCAAGTGCGAATTAGAAATTCAGAAAAGTGGAGCGGGCGAGCGAGCGCAGAGCACTCGACGAGCCTGAGCTGTTGCCGGATGAACTGGAGGGCCCCTCAACGGAATCGAGAAAGCACCACAAGAAGCCGGCGATCTCGATAAGTCAGTTCGGAAAGGTGACCATCAAGTTGTCCTCAAGGTTGTGCACTGTCTGATTCCCACCAGCAGGAAGAGCGAGAGGGCGACCGTTCGGAGGCGCCCTCGCCTCTGTCTGCTGCAGCGTCCAAGTCAACGTTCTACCACACCCTGGCCAACGTGAGTTATCATCATCTCAACATGGTTCCAGGTGACGCAAACCAGTGGTTTTTAGCCAAGGAGCGTCGAATCTCTTGCGTCGGAGAATTCTGAGGAGGAAACGCAACAAACTGATGAACGCCACGAGATCCACGTCGAGATAATAGCCGGTCGTCAAACTGTTGGCTCGCTGTTACCACGGCGTTTGAAACGTGCAAAGTCACAAGCCGATTACGCGTCCATTAACAGAGGTATGGTCATCGACGTTTCGGTCGAGACAACCACGGAGTCATCACACACTGCTCCCAATCTACAAACATCGACTGCATACGCCACAAGACCGTCGCGATCCCGCGCAGCCACCGTGGGTGTTCTGACATCGCGTGGGGGTTTCGTGGAGCGGACGAAGGACTTGGCGCGCAAACTGCGACGGAAAAGCAGGGGGGAGCTCCCGTAGGTTCCAGCTAGTGGCGTTACAGTGGTGTTCTGGAACATCTCTATTGTTGCTAAGGTGCCCGATGTCTCATTTCTCATCGGAGCTGTCAGGAAGTATGTGCTTACCTGAGCTTCTATATCCATCTATGCTCCACGTATAATGTCTTTTTGTGTCTTCTCGATGGCCGAGTCGTCGATATGACGGTCGAAATGAAGCGAGATGAAACTGGTTCAGCTCGGATGAGGGGCCAACCGGTCACGGATCGACTGAGCTTGGCTTACGCGTGCATGTTCCGGGTAGATTTACGTCTCGGATGGTGACGCTTGCTAAAAGCGGGAACCTCACAATTACATCGCCGTAAGTGCGCTCTGTCCTCTCGTCATACACCGCCCTCGCATAAAGGTGCTGCAGAGGTGGCGGACCATTTCCCAAATTTCTCCTCGCATCCCCTAACAAGATGCTCAGTTCTCCTCGACTGCTCGTCGACAAGTGCACTCCTCGTGACAGGTATGCGAGGACACACGTTCCCCTGAGCATCTCGCTCTGCCCAAGTGCAGACGACTCCCTCGTCACCCCAGTGCGTCCCATAATTTACCTGTTCCGCCACGCACGAACTAACGGGACTACAGCACACTCTCCCGCCCAGTGTCGCGAGGCGCCGTGCACATTCGTCCTCTGACTCGCAAGGGTGGAAGCTTCTTCCAACACCCATACGACCCACGTTCCGGCCTCGTGACTACGAGCTGCCGCCATGTACAGAAGACGAAGATCGGTCAGATACCCATACCATCGGTCTCAAGGTTCTCCGTCGGTCTCTCAAAAACGTCGAGTTCGATCCATCGTGTCTGGATTGTCTCGATCAACAGACCCTTCTATCACCCACGGAGTCCTTCTCAGAGATGTGCTATACCGAAGCTACGCACGATCAGGTACCCGTACCTGCGCTACAACCTCTGCAGCCGCGCATACGGAAGCGCACTGCGTATTATGATAGGACTGCGATGAGCGAAGAAGATCCTTATCACGATTGGGACGAGAACATGTCCATCAGATGCGCTCGACCTTCGCGAAAGCCGGTTTGTGGAGTGATAGCGATCTACGGTGCCCATGCTAATCATTCATCTTAGCTCCCTCCGGTTCCTCCCCTGCCCGAGCATCTGAAGAAGCCCAAGGACCCTGAGCCACGGCCAAGCTATCAGCAGTCCGTGCTCGCTGATCTGGAGACCCGCCTGCTTCGGGTCTCCACCAGCCCGGACGAATCTGTACATTATTTCCCAGTACCATCGCAAAGACGGAGTGAGGAATCCCGGAATACCTCACTGGATTCTCCGTCGGTCTCTTCGACGACATCAAAATCCTCGTCCACCAAGTCCGGGGGGACGTTCAAATGCTTGGGTATCGCTCTCCGCCGTTCCCGCTCAAAGTCAAAAACATGTCAATGAGACTTGAGTTTGCTCCATGCATACTGTCTTTCGTCGTCGTTCCCACACGCATCTCTACGCCCATTACGTTCATTCCTTGCTTTTTTTTATCATCTGATTATTCGAACATCATCACATGTGCACTTCTAGTCGCCCGGTTTCAAGGGCTATCTTCACGGCATGTCTTACTGTATCTTTTCTCCATGGCGGTGGTGTTTAGCTATAATTTTTGGAATCCCTAGTTTCTCATAGCTGGTCTTCGTATATGTTCCACCGGACCGGGCTTCACAAGTGAAGCTCCAGTGAACAGAGTTTACTTACCAAACTGCAGTCGTCAAGTCATGTTTCCATGAAAGCATGAGTCACCGTCAATGATGGTAGTCAAGGACATCTGAAGAATGCAACGCGGGAATGTCGATGGAACTTTCGGACGGAACAGAGCGTTCATCACTCTTGCAATCATGCTTCTTTCCCCGACGGCGGCCGGTCTCGTGCACCAACCTACCCAAATAGCACATGCTTCGGATGGAACTTCGCGTGAGACAATTCCACCTCATGGGTTCAGCGATCTATATCGGTGGTGGAATGATAAGAATGCCTCCGGCCGTTTATCGGACTACATATGTATCTACTAGGGGTTAGTCTGGCACGCTCGCACACGCACGCTCTCACAAACGTGATCGAGGTGAGCGTCCAAGCTCGTCTTGTACGTGTGTAGAGAGCGTTGCCGTGGCGAGAGAGTCATTAAAAACGAGAGCGCGAGCGGGTGGCAAGGCGCAAACTACGCCCAAGATGGTCATAAGTATGTTATAGTAAGGCCGAGACGAGGCGCATCACGATCGAAAAAAGGACGTTCGTATTGTGACACGTTTCGGGCGCGTTCACACCAGCTCGTTTCATTACGTTCGGAGAGGTGATCCAGTGGCTTCGGATAGCGCGCGCAATGAGAGGTACATGCGCGGCGTTTGGTCGCGGTTGGCGCTGGACGACGGGTTCTCGAGCGTTCTTGGGAGCAACCAAATCAGTGGACTTGGAGATGTGACCTCATTTGCGAGCTCATAGTTGTGTGGGGTACGTAAGACGTTTAACGAGGCCTCGGCGAAGGATGCCCGTCTCCTTCGGGTTTCGGGTCTACGTCCGCTCAGGGAGTTGAACGGTCTTGCGTTGGGCGGCTGTTGGCATTTTCGTACCGATTCACCGAAAAGTCTTCATTCTCTTTTGTCTGCAATCCGCCCCACACACACATGCGGGTCCCTCCCCAATCATCGGAAGGACCTTGCGTGTGGTTGGGAGTGTTCGATTGAATCGGCGCACGAACTATACGCCGCGGTGTTTCGTGCTCCGAGGTGTTTCGTACCCCGACAATCGCGGCAAACCTCATCATCTTTCGATTCCACAAAGCCAGGCAAACGGGTCGTCTGCCATGCTACCAGGAGATAATATTTCTGGGACTGACTGAGGACCACCGCGGGGCGGCGAATAGACCCAGACTATTGTGCCACCACGCCGTTCCCCCTTTGGCATATCGGCCAGAAGACTTACCCTTGGGTCTGTTGACGGCGTTGAAGGAGCTGTCCTCGATCACGGATCATGATCCAGCCCTGCCTGCCAATGTGCGGAGCATAGTGTCAACTTGGGGACTGTAATTTAGCACGGCAAGTACCTCCATATCGCTCCCCGCTCTGTCCCGCTCTGTCCCTGACGTGACAGATAGGGCTGGACGTTTGTTAGCAGTTCGGGGGTGGCGGCAATGTCTGCGTAAATGGCTGATCAGCAGCGCGCACAACGCAGTTGGCCAATGTCCTGGGTGTACCCAGATCTGTCAGGGTTGTACCAAGCTGGAAGCGCTTGCGAGTGACCGGGTCATCTTTCCAATGCTCAGGCTAGTTTTAAATTCCCTAAACACCCGTCCTGGTCCGTGTTTCTCGCCTTTGGTGTGACTGACACCGAGACTTGAGCTTCAAATCGCCAAAGATATTTACGACGTGGAGTGCGCCGTGGGAGGTGTGCGTCCTTCCCGCGAAGGGACTCGGCCTACACTTTTTGGGTCAAGGCACGACTGACAGCGCATGTACTTCGGCTGTGACAATGTAGTCTGCTACAGATTTCTGCAGTTGAGCCATGCAGTCAAGTTGTTGTCTTACGCGGCGTGCGTCTGGGTATGAGAGCCTTCTCGCGTGTTTTCGAAACTAGATGCAACATCGACAGCCCACGAAGGATACCTGCTATTCTCGTTCAAGCCGCATCAGGATACAAAAGGGCTTTCTCGTTGACAGCCCCGATCTTCCTATTACAGGCTCCGTTTGCGGTCGGTGAACAATATACATTCCGTTCCCCACCACTGTCTTCGCGGGAGGAGGGAATATGACGCCGGATATTTCAGGCTCCGGCGCCCCCACATTAATCCGACGTCGCCTGGGATCGCTGGCATTTTTGCCGCGACGTCCGTGGATGCAGCCGAAGTGAGGTTCTTCGATATGGGCCGCATCAGACGTAGCATGCTATCATATAATTACGTCATCATCATCATGCCTCCGGCCATTCGCCGGTTAACGTAAGCCACAATAAGCACGCAGTTCCGAGGTCCGATACACCACATGGTGCGTTGAGATTCAGACGCGCGTCTATTCACCCTCGCACGTTCCACGCAGGTATTTCCCAGGATCGTTGGTCTGGTCACGGGGACGGAGCAAGAGTTCCGCTCACGCGCCTGTTGGGCTTGGTATTACTTAAAGCCGACTCTCCGGACCAGTGGGTTGACACAGGCACACGCGACAGTTGAATTGCCCCCGTTGCGAAAGGTGGCGAACTCAAGCCATCCTAGAATCTGGACCTACTTTCTGTTTCGTTTGAAGATGGGTTTGGGGCGTTTTTCTATCCAACCTCATACATTTGATACACCTGCGACGTTACAGAGGTCGACCTCGCAGTCAGACGGACGAGTGGATAAGAGGTGGCGACGGGGACTGGTGGCCTTGCCTCCGGTTCTCGCGGAGAGCAGAGTGGCGCGATGTGTAGCCAGATAAACTGTATCCCACGGATTGATGCAAAACTAAGTAGATGGACTCGAATGACCATTGATCGCAGATACTAGCAGTGAGAGTATCAGTGGTTCTTTGACAGCATTGGGGGAACAGTCTATTTCTCGTGTTCCATCGCGGTTCAGGCTCTGCCTCTTCGGGATTCCTATATAAAAAAGGTGGGCGTCTCAACCTAACTGAGGTACATTGCGCGACTTGATACGTGGATATCGGCGCTGTCATTTCCGAAGCACTGTAAGAGAGGGAGACCGTGGAGATACATTGCGAGCGAGTATAGTCGATATCCATTTATTGCATGCAATGGTTCTGCGCAAAAGGTAGACTCCAGCACGTCAAAGGGAAGTAAGTGCCAGTGAGTTACCGTTGAACGTCGTGCGTCCCCGATCAATCATTTCCAATATAGCCGAAGTCGACTGCATGGCATGTTCTTGAACGAAAATCTAGATTCCCATTGTGTCCGTGACAACGTCCCGGTGGCGGTCCCTGGTGCCTTGGGCCCTTAGCCTCTTGGCTGTGCGAAATGCACCTTTGCCAGTGACCAGCCCTTTTGCAGCCCTTTTCACAGGATGGAGTAGCACCAGCCTCGAGTTGGCCACGCACCCATGTATTCACAGGACATAAGTGACGGACGGCGAGATTCTTCGACGTTGGTTGCAATGTACCCATGAAAGCGGGCGGATCACCTGGTAGTAGTAGGTCCACAAACTCGAGGAGTGAATCGCATGGCTCAAGTGGCTTACCGAACGTCTATGAACATGCGTTTGATGGGACTTGCGTGAATGCATCATGGCCGTCAGGGGTTCAACGTTCAATCATTCACCCCTGACACGGTGCTATGAAGAAATGAACGGCATGTATGATGGCGAATCGCAATTTCGTTCTTCCTCGGAGCGGCAGGGTGGGGCCATATGATACGTGCTCAGACTTGGCCCCGCACGGATATCCATCCTGATGCGACTCGAGTGCAAGGAGTGCGATTGTATGCGTGGCAGGGGCTTCCAGGGAGAACGCTTGGGAACACTCGCGGGAGGTGACGACGGCTACCATGCCACTCGCATGCGGCGATGACCGAGATAAGGGTGGATGTTATACATCATTCATGACCCATTCGGTGCGCCAGTGGCTGTGTGGGTGCGGTCCATCGACGAGCGCTGCGCAAACCAGTGAAGCGTTCATGCAGTATGAAAGTAGGGCCGAACTAAAGTTCAGCTTATCGGTCGCATTAGCAGTCCAAGAAAGCTGGGCCAGCTGCGCAGCTGGTGATTCCCTCGGTGGTTTTCGATCGAGGGAAGGGGCCAATGATCGCGGCATCTGCGGCGACATTGTGGAAATGGAAATATCGCATATGAAGAATGGCAGGCAGATAGGTCAGGGGACCAGAAAGGAATAAGGAGTGGCAGAGTGTTTTTAAACGAGGCACGAGCGGATGACATTGCTGAGATGGCCCAGAGTCTGACTGGGTGTACAGGGTCGGCAAGCGGTGGTCCGTGAGCATCAGACGGCAAGGTTTCGACCCACGGTTATTTGGATGGTGCCCTGAATTGGGAGGCCAGTGCATGCAGTGTGAGTACTCGGGCAATTCGCAGTGTTATGTGATGGCTGATCCACGCGAAGCACTGGCCAAGCTCCATGGTACGGTGAGGCACAGGTGGACGGGGACGAGAAACGGACAGGCACCGTCTTGGGTTGCAGGGCAAGCAAATATTTAATTCGGAAAAAAAAACAGCAAAAAAACGGCCTAAAATAGACAGGAACAGGACGTGATGTGCCTGACCGATCTGGTTGGTCGAGCGCAGATCCTGCCCGTCCTCCTCCCAGTCCCAGTTCTTTCTCTCTCCCCGCCATCCAGCGCGCCCTCCCCGCGCCAGACGTCGTCCCCGCCCTCGCTCTCTCCTGGTACCCCCCAAGGCGCTCGCCCGAACGATGGCGCGCAGGCCCACTTCTTCTGGCCGCCCTCTCACGTCCTCTGGCCCTCGCCAGCCCGTCGACCCCGGCGCGTTCGACCATGCCCACTATGTCTATCCCGAGGAAGACGAGGAGGAGGAAAGCGACGCCGAGGACCTCTTTGCTTTTCTCCCTCCCTCGACTGCAGACAAGCAGAGAGACGCACAGAAGCTCCATTCTCAGGAGCAGCTTCTCCACTCCACTCCCCCGTACTCCCATCTCTTCGCCCATGCCTTCCCTTCAGATCCCCCCCTTGTTGCATACCCGTCTCCGACTTTTGATCCGTATGCCCGTTTTCCGTCCGATGTAGCTGGTCCGTCCAGCATATTCTCCCCACCAATATCGAACCTGCCCGTCGAGAGCCCCCCTTCCACCGTCTCACAGCACGCCGGGAGCGACTCGTGTCGCATGCGAAGGCTCAGTGCCCCCCGCGCGTCCACAGCAGAGTCGAGACCTCGGGCAAGCGCCATCAGTTCTCGCGGAATCCATGTCGACCTTCCCTCTAGTCCAGAGAAGACCCTCGAAGTCGACCCCCTTGAATCATCCCGGCGAAAGCGGAATCTGTCTTCTTCAATAGCTGACGAAACCCTGACGCTCGATATCACACCGAGCATGTTGGAGGAAGACAGCCGCGACGGCTCGATCAAGTACGTGCCTTTTTACCCCCCTCTTCTCCCCTCACAATTGCACCCAGGATGGAGTTTGACTTTGACGCGGTCAACGAAGAGGACAGTCCTTTCCCAGAAGTCCGCGCGTCCGTATCCAACATCGACGACCCAGAAATGCCCGTGATGACTCTGCGTATGTGGGTCATTGGCCTCGTACTCTGCATGATCGCCGGGTCCGTCCATTCACCCTCTACTCTGCCCGTTTCTTAATGTTCGCAGATCATTGAATACCTTCTTCAACTTCCGACAACCGGCCCCGAGTGTCTCGCCCCTTGCGCTTCTGATCATAAGTTATCCCATTGGAAAATTCTCTGCCTTCATCCTCCCAATCACTACCTATCGTCTCCCTCGATGGCTGGGCGGTCTGGAATTCTCGCTCAACCCCGGCCCCTGGAATATCAAGGAGCATGTTCTCGTCTTCATCATGGCAAATGTCGCTATTGGTCCCCCATACGCCATGAATGCCATCGTCGTAACCGAGCTCAACTACCACATCCCTCTTGATTATTGGTTTAGTGCTCTCCTCGTCGTCGCCACGCAACTCACGGGTTTTGGTCTGGCTGGCATTTGCAGACGATTCTTGGTCTGGCCCGCAGGCATGGTTTGGCCCCAAAATCTCGTGGCCTGCACACTGTTGAACACGCTGCATGCGGAAGACGACGAGACGCCGGGAGTCATCTCTCGTTATAGATATTTCATCTGGGCCTTGACGGGTTCTTTCTTTTTCTATTTTATACCTGGTGAGCAGTTGTTTCGTTTATGCTCTTGGAAAACGCTCATACTTTTGTTAGGATACCTCTTCCAGGCTCTTTCGGTGTTTTCATGGCTATGTTGGATCTTCCCAAACAACGTCCCAATCAACCAGATGTTCGGCGTGAGCTCCGGTTTAGGGATGAGCATCCTCACTTTTGATTGGGCTCAAATAACGTGGATCGGCAGCCCATTGATGTTTCCATGGTGGGCCGAAGCGCATATATTCGGTGGCTTTGTGCTTTTCTTCTGGATCATCACGCCTTTGATGTACTACTCAAACGTACTGACTCTCTCTTCATCAAAGTCCATCACGTTAACTTTGACTCACAGACTTGGAACCTCGCGTATTTCCCCATCAATGACGATAACCCGTACGACCGCTTCGGGCAATACTACAATGTTACTGGCGTATTAGACAGCTCAGACCGCCTCAATGTCACGGCATACAACGAGTATTCCCCGTTATATCTCCCAGCGACCTATGCCATGACCTACCTCCTCGCATTCGCGCTGGCAACCTGTGTGCTAGTCCACACTGTCTTGTATCATGGTCGTAGCCTCATAAATGGGATGAAGAAGATCCGCGTGGAACCGGACGATATCCACGCAAAACTGATGCGCAACTACCCAGAGGTGCCGGATTGGTGGTACCTTTTATTTTTCGTAACATTTTTCCTCCTGATGGTGCTTGTCGCCGAGGTACGCAAGGGTACAGCTCTCTTCTTTGTTTGTTCCTTATGCTCTCGCCTCAGGTATGGGACACTAGTGTGCCTGTGTGGGCTCTGTTATTATCCGTGTTCTTGCCAGTATTATACGTTCTACCTTCAGGTTTCATCTACGCAATGACCGGTCAAGGGGTAAAGGCTCTATCTTGTTGATATCATCCCAAGGCTTATTATATTCCTTAGATCTCATTGAATCTACTGGCTCAAATCATTCCGGGGGTACTTTTGCCAGGCAACCCCATTGCAAACATGGTGCGTATGATCAAACACATCACCTCGCCTGTTTTCGTTGAGTCTTCCTTGTAGATCTTCAAGGCTTACTCGGTGCAGACACTGCTGGAGACAACTTCGTTCGTTCAGGACTTGAAACTAGGTCATTACATCAAAGTACCTCCACGATCGACATTTTTGGGTACGGCATTCCGTGCCTCTCTGTGAACCTTTCGTGGTCTAATAATCAACAGTACAGTGTGTTGGGACATTTCTTGCTTCGTTTGTTCAAGTCGGTGTGAAGCAATGGATGTTTGACAATGTCCCCGACATCTGCTCTTCGGACCAGGAAAGTAACCTTACCTGTCCGCATAATCGAGTGTATTTCACGGCCTCGGCGATTTGGTATGTACGATTATCGTTCTCACAACAGTGCGCTTATCCCGTTCGTTTAAGGGGTCTCGTCGGGCCTACGCGGCAGTTTGGTCCTGGCTCAATGTATCAGCCAGAATTGTATGCGATCGTTGTCGGTGCCATTTTACCTCTCCCCTTCTGGCTCTGGCAACGACGGTATCCCAACTCTTGGGTCAAATTCGTAAGCACGCCGGTGGTTCTCAGTGGTGTGGCGTATATACCACCTGCTGGTGGTATCAATTACTCCGCATGGTTCGCGACCGGGTTTGTATTCCAGTACCTTGTGAGAAAGCGCAACTTTGCCTGGTGGAGCAAGTTTAATTACATTACTAGCGCCGCTTTAGATTGCGGTGAGCCCATTCCCTTTGTCGGTGCCAACGCATGTTCTGACGAATTCTTTAGGTACTGTTCTGTCAACCATTGTAATTTTCGCCACCCTGCAAGTGAGTCCAACGATCAAAGTCATCTGTCGGGACGATTTACTGAGCCCGCTTTGCAGTTCCCAGCTGGTGGCGTCTCTCTTAATTGGTGGGGGAACACAGTTTTTGAGAACAGTAGGTGTCTCCTGTCGTCCAACCCACCAGATTACCAACGCACGTTTCAAACAGCTGCAGATTACAACCGTGTGCCGTTGAAAGCAATACCCCCAGGGGGCATTCCACCATATTAATGTACTTAGCAAGCATCTGCATCAATATCATCACGTCATCTAGTTTCTTTTGCACGACACTGCCCTAAATTACGCCAGCGCACCATGTGGACCAATACATGATTAGGTATTTTCTTTGCCAGTTGAGGCATCCGTTACGTGGTATCAGAAGAAGCCCAATTTACCCTGTTTCGCCCACCCAGCGTGTTGTCCGCCAATATTTGGTCGGACGGCATTGCATGCTCAAAGAAGAAGTAGCCCCCTAGGAAGGGGACGACGTTTTCGGACAACACGTCCCAGAGGCACGTTCCCGAGGGAGAGCAGTTTACAATCTACCGTCCGAGGCGCCGCCAACTGGGGGACGTCGACGGGACCCTGGGGGTGTCGCATCGTTTACCGAACGGATAACTCAATCAACCTTTAAGTCGACCCTCTTTTCCATCACCATCGATTCGGTCCGTTTATCGCTTCTTTATTTAGAAAGCATAAGCATGATAGTGCTAGGATACGACCACGTCAGATCGCGTGTACGAGCAGCGATAAGGGATATCGTGTGCGTCCGAGGAGAGGCTGCGCTGAAAAAAGACGACGACGATCATCCCCTTCCTCTACCCCGCGGTCCACGCGAACCTCCTGCGCGAGGGTTGCCACGTCCTGGGGGGAAACAAAAAGGAGAGAGAAGGGACGGGTTGTATGAGAACACGTGTGTCAAATGGGGTACGGTGAGATGATGACTGACCACCTCTCGTTGGTGCCCCGCGTCCACCTGCGCCGTACGAATACGGTAGGCGTGCGTGCGTGTGGTGCGTAGGACCGTGTCGTCGGACGAGAGTGATGGATGGATGAGGAAGGGAGGGTGGGGCCGTGGAGGATTTCGATCAGAAAAAAAAAAAAGGAAAAAAGAGGATGGGGGAGGGACGTACCTCTGGGACCAGGACCTGCACCCCTCGAGCTCCGCCCGGCTTCGCGTGCCCGCGTTTGTTCATCCTTGACCGCGTCCAGGAGGGTATCTGGTACGCGCAAGTATTTTATCTATTTTCACCCGTACCAACACAC
>JBBPRB010000492.1:0-15486 GCA_038092815.1 Hortiboletus rubellus | reverse complement strand
AATCATGCGGAACACTACAAAGGGGTCTAGACCTATGTCGAAGTGATATGACAGCTCAATGAAACCAAAAGAAAACAATCCGAATGAAAAACAAAGATCTGGATAGATCTTGCACGTGCGGAGATCCGGAAACAGACAGATAATGTCGGGTTGCATCGGATTGGATTGGGTTGGGCTAGGATTGGATCGGGTTGGACTGGGATTGAATCGGGTTGAACTAGGATTTGTTGGAATATGATTAGCAGCGATGTGGAAGTCGGTGGAATGATAGGATACGACCACAAGGAACTTCAGTTCCTTACACCGGGTTGAATACCATGATTACTTCTTTTGCTTCTTAAGGCGTCTTGCCTGTTTTTGGATAGAAGCGTAACTTGTGGGAAGGAAGCCTGCCTTCCGTTTGTTTGATATGCTGATGTGTAACTGAAAGCGCTTTTTCTGCTTTTCTGAGAGTTTACGATGACATGAAATAATGTCAAATTGTTCACTGTGGGAACTCATCATCCGATCCTACTTCCCAAATAATTGCTTTGTCTCCTTCGTTTAAGGTTTCTGGAGTGAGGAGTCCAGGTGGACTTTCCGTGGGTGAAGATGAATCTTCTGTAGGAGCATTGTGCGAGTATCCATGGATTGCCAGAAAATGATTCTCAAAGTGCTGAGAAAAGTAGCAACCTGTCACGTCTGCAAGGCGTGATTGTGATAAGTGACAAAATAACCACATTACCCAATCAAGAGAATTAGGGTTTCCTGGTATCAGGTCCCAAGGATTGTCAACGTAATTCTGATTTGGTTGATTTGGACCTGTGTCCCAGTTTGGGTTTGGTTCCCAATCTTCTTCTGCATCCCAATCTGCATTATTATCCCAACCATGAACTATTTGTTCGGCATTAGGGTCTTGTTCCGGGTGCTGGATGTTATTATACTCTAGAGTGTGACAAATAATGAAAGACCAAACTGTGAGTTGAGATACAACTTCCTTTCGAATGTCAACAACAATGGGAGTGTTTGGCTTAACAGCTTGATAGATAAGAAAAAGAAAGAATCCGAGAATAATGATTATGACGTAAGCAATAAAGAGAAGTATGACAGAAAAGAATCCCATTTCTTTTTGGATTTTTTCGTTTTCTAGTTGGAGTCTGAGTCTGAAGTGGGATAGAAGATTCTTCTAACGATTTGGGTGGTTCTTTGCCTAAATCTTCTAAGCCTTTTGCAATGAGGAATGGGTAGTTCTCGTGGTGGTTCAAAGTAAGATCCTTGTGAACTTTCTTCGGGTGCAATGACTTCGTCTAACCTTTGACGTCAAGAAGCTTCATCTAACCAACGAGCTTCCACAAGTGAGATGATTTGGTGTTTGATGATGCGAATCTCTTGTTGCTGAGTTTGGATACCTTGAGTAACTCCTCCTTCAAGTGTACCTCTGGGGGAGTTCAAGAGTGTACTAGTTTGCATTTGTGAAGAGTCTCTGGTAGACTTGTTTTCTGAAGTACTAACTGACCGTGCAATAGGTGTGTTAGTTGGGGTCGGTGGAAGCATCTGATATCCTGGAAGGTGCGCCCTGTCATATGGTGGGGCTACATCTTCCTCAGGTGTGGGAGCTCTAATCTGAATAGATTGCTCCACTACTTCATACTCACTAGGAAAGTCCGTAATCTGCTCTGTAAGTGTAGCTGTGTTTGCTTCCTGGGTCACTGGTTGAGCCAGTGGGGGCAACCAGAGAGAAGGTTGAGGTTGTTGGTATCGCTCAGGTAAACTGTTGAGCGAAGTGGATGACGTCTCTGTGTGTAGAGATGGATTTGTCAGGCGCAATATGAAAGCTCCTTGCCTTCTAGTTGGCCTTCTTCTTGGTTCCCTCTTTAGTGGATAAGGCAGCGGTGCTGGCTCTTTTATGTTTGGAACAACCTGAAGTGACTGTTCAAATCTTGGATCTCTTACGAAGATTCCAGGATCCTATCCAAAGGGGATGAAAGGTTGCTGTACCAAGAAAAACCTAAGATTTCTGTTTACTCCTCTAAATCTGGCGATAACGCACAGGTACTCTAAGCAATCCTCGGGGGTGAAGAGTTCTGATCCTAATGTGTACCCCTGGAATAGGAGTGCGACCTTTAAACCACTGATGAGGTAGCTGATTACCATTAACAGGAATAGCAATAGCCTCCTGTTGAATCCTATTGAGACCTCGAAGTCTTTTCTCAACTTTGTCTCATGCTTTAAGTATGTGGGCCCAGACCTGATCTCATTGAAGCTGAGCGGCAGCCTGCTTATGAGCAAGCTCAACTCCTGTGTCAAGTATTGTGTCGACCTCTGACTGAAGATTAACCTCACCACGAACTGCAGCGACCTCAGGTACAAGAGTACTCTTTGAGACGCCAGTTTCAGTAGCTGGAGGTGCTAGTCCCTGTAACAAAACATGGTTGCAATTAACTGGAACGGCGAGTGGGGTTGGCAAGCAAACAGGTGTTGCCGAGATATAAACTGAGCCTTTTTGGCGTGAAGTGGGGTATGGAGAGTATCGAGCTGACGAAGCTCGGAAGCTGATAAGCGAGGTAAATACCCCTCTGGGCTGTGACCAAGTCACAATAAAGGAAAGGAAAGTGTCCTGCACTTCTTGGAGTACAGCATGAACTGTTGCGGCGATAGCATGATACTCTACTTTGTGAACGAGGTAGAAGACCTCGAAGTCGTTACTTTGGGGGTGATACTCTACCTGCTCCTGCAAGACAGAGAAGGTGGACATTACTTGTCTATGACCTACTCTATCCTGACTATGAGGGTGGGCATCTCTTGCCTCTTTGATACTTTGTTCAACACCTCCCGAGGGAGACTCCACAAACTTTGCCTCCTGGTTCTCTAACTGTAGAGCCGGGGCTGGAGAGGAAAGCCTGACCACTGATAGATCTTCTTCTACTTTTATGACGATAGACACTGCAGTACCCACCCGTCAATATTGTTTTAAAACCACTGTCTTGTCAACCTACTCCTCGATATCCAAAAGATGCAGCCTCCGTTATCCTACAGTGGGCAATTAAACTGTTGCCAAGTCAACAGCATCTGCAATTTCAGTTGGTAGCCAAGTGCTTGCCACTACCTAGGGCCTTCAGTCCTTTTATTACTGTTGGCTACACAGACGAGTGGCTAGCTGGAGATTTGAGATAAATCAAAAATGAAAGTGTGCCCAAAGCATGAGGCACAAAAAGATCACAGCCCAACAATACAAAGAATATTTAATCATAAGTCCTCAGAGGAAGAAAATCTCTGGGGCATGATGCTGAAACAATCCTACTGTACCATCTAGCAAATACTTATCAGACTTTATTCCAACCCAAACCATCCCTCATGAGCTACATATGGGTAGCCCCTGCCCAGGCTCGATAATGCTCAACTCAGGACCCTTGTGCCCAAGGGAAAAATGTGCCTGAGGAAAAAATCGCATTGCCATATATCAATGCAGCAATATTCCACATGACAATATTTTACTTATCACTAAGAAGGTATCTGGAGAAAGCCTGTGACTGGGATGGAGCGCCAAGGAGCAAGCAGTTGATGCACTATCCTCCCACAGTATATTTCAGCTGCACCTCATCCTACGAGCTGCATGTCCTCTGCCTCTAAATTGACTACCACCACCATCTTGAAGACATGTGGAAGTTTTGCACAGATGCCTATTGCATATTACAGTTTATCCTCGCCATACTAACTCTTCTGTAGGAATTGACTGCCTGCAAGAGACTGTGGCAGTTATATTTATTGACAGTACTATTATTGCCCCCACTGTAGTACATCAGGGCAAATTTTTCCAGCAACATGTACCATCAGCCAATCCTCTCTTCACTCTCAAAAAGATCAGCTTCCTACAATCAGCTAGCAGAACACTCTGCTTCATGGGTGAGGTGGAATTGTCAGATCTTATTGATCAGATCTTACAGATTCCCCTCCCGGACGAAGACCTCATCATCCAGCTCCTCCACAACTTCCACCTCGATAATCCCAACTCATTTGCCAGCCACTGTGCTATAGAAGTGCAGTCGCTTTATTGCGGTGCACACCAACTTCAGGCCAAATAAAAAGATTACTATTGGCAACACAGCACCTCAGAGATTATCATGCTGCCATCTATTCCTCAGGGACTGATTGAGTATACCTAAATGCCCATCTAGATTACTAACTATTGTTTCATTTCATCTTCTTTATGCTTATCATTTACAATTTTTGAAAAAACCAACGTCTTTGACACCTCAATATGTCTTATCTTTTTTGAAATAGTGAGTCAAGACCCAAGCACAGTTGTGCCCAGGACTCGATTGTTTTTGACAGTTCTGTGATGTTCATTGACAGTCCCATTCCCAAGGCCTGTATTAACCTTTTCACTTCATTTTCTCAACTGTCTGTCCCCTCTGTGACCTACTATAACTAGTCTTTCAGTTTGTTGCTACTTATGTTTGACAGATATTTGTATGTACAAATAGTTACAATGTGCCACACCCCAGATGTGTGTAAGTGTTTGTACACTGGTGTAGTCCACAATCAAATGTATTGTCAAGGGCAATGACTTGTGACTAATACTAAGGTACTGTACATTAAATACAATATCCAAGGGACTAGGTATACAAAGTAGAGGCCAACACAGCCTGAGACAAATCACACAAGTCAAACACTGTATCTGAAAGTTTAGAACCCTGTCCCCAATAGGAAAGACAAAACGCTGTTCCCATATCAAGAAGGACCTTTGTGGCCTTGTCAAGGCTGCAGATCAACAGTCCCAAAATAGGATAAATATACAGCAGACATGCTGTTACTAATTTTGCTTATCAAGTTATGCCCTACCAGACTGTGCTCACCTAAGGAATACTGTGCTTGCCTAAGGAATATGCTGAATACTTTAAGATCTGACCAGATAGTATATAAACCTGACCTTGCCCTTAGTAACTACAGGATGGACTTTTTCCCTCCCTCCCACCATTGCTTGAGGTACATAGGACCAGGTATGCCCCATCCCCTCCACTACTCACCAATCCACTAGAGGAATCCCTCCTAGACTCATGCTTTATATATGGAGAGAAGCCGACTAGGACATACATCGCCAACCTCCTCGATTGGACAGTCAGACATACAAGAGATATATTTATCATGACTATGGTAGATATCAGTAACACATTGAGTATACAATGTGAGAGCACCTGGTTTGATGGTCTGGAGAGTGTCCATCCCCACCTACTATATGCTATGAAGGACACCCCATACTGTATCATTACCATATTCCTACATACCCCCTTTGTATTTCCCTTTATGACAACATGGAAAGTGTGAGCACAACCCTACTCGAATAAGTAGAGAAGTCAAATGGTTGATTGGCCAATGAATATAATCTAACTATAAGTGTTTCCGTTCCCTGCAGAAACCAGCTCCACATACAGAGAAAGATATATGAGAACATAAACCAAGTATTTAGGTAGACTATGGTAGACAAATACATGATAATCTTACCATCTAGTCATACAACACTACAAGTGCAACCTCACTAAACTAAGGAAGAGTAACACATAGTTATTGCTACGCTGGCAATAGCACCAAGCTACCTCCATGAGTACAGTAAATACCACTGTGAATAGAAGAATTCCCTATTACGGTAAAACGGGAGCACCAGAAGCGTAGAGTATATCTATTTAGCCTAGGCAGATCCAGAGTGATTCTAAGACCATATATAAGCATAGCTATGGACTATGCCTAGACTCTTATGTGTGACATCTAAAGGGACAGATCTCACACCGCATTAGGATGACATGCCTAAGAAAGGCATACTAGCTATTAGTAACTGCCTGCCTAACAAAGCAGCAGAGCCATTAGTAGACATACAGATCAAGATGATGACTACCAAGACAATATACAAAGAACATAGCAAGGATTGGAACTTGCCCAAGAATTTAGACACAGAGGCTATAGAACTACTTATCTGATCACCATTACACTCGTGTGTACAAACCTATGGAGCATATAAGCAGGTTGATCAACGCATCAAGCCAATCTCTATTGCAATTCCCCAGGATTTTAAGGTCACCAGAACACTATCATATGATCCAATGACAACATTGGAACCTCTGAACATACACTTTGGCCTACAAAGGCCCATTTAGAAATTTACCCAGAAATAAATAAATAAGATATTGAAGGAATTGGAATCCTATTAAGTCTTGTGGCCTAAAGAATGTGATTTGTTTATCTATACGCTGATCAAGAATAAAGCAGCTATAGCCTTTGAAGATGAGGATAGGGTAACTTTTAAGGAAGAATACTTTAGTCCCTACAAGATATCTCATATACTGCTTAAGCCATGGCAAAAGAAAGGCATACAATTAGCCCCTGCATTGTGACAATGAATCATAGACCTTGTCATATCCCGTATTTCGCCCAAGTTCAACTCCAGCCCTCCAGGCCTATCATCAAGAACTCCGCTGCATTCTCATGCAGGACTTGTCTCCAGACTCCAGACTTGTACTTGGTATTCTCTTTTCGTCTGTCTCTTGTTCTCTTATTTAGTACTAGCTCCGTTTGTTACTTACCTCCATACCTGTGTCTCACTTAGAGTATAGCTCTGGGTTCCTCTTATCTGGAGTGCAGCTCTGGGATACTTACTCCCGACTCCTGTTCTCTTACCAATCCCTTATGACTCTGTTTACTAATCATTCTTGAACTCCATATATAAGCCTCTGATTTCACTCCTGTATTCTTTAGTTCGAATATTATCTGGAATAACTCTCCTGACTTCCGCTTGAGTCTCAATGACTCTCTTCTGATACCTCTGCTTGACTTGACATCTCTACGTCTTAAGTCCTACCTCCGATCTCCATAAATCCAGGACTGAACTCTTGTAAGGGCACATCATATATGGTGAAGCCAAGTCCCATTCCCTAATCACCTCCGGTGTTCTGGAGTTGATACTGGAGTTACAGTTCTAACAGACCTGCTACAACTGAAGATAAGAGCAGGAGTCTATGAATACTGCCAATCCCCCTACAGATCACAATGGTTCTGTATATGGAATGAAGAAAAGCAGAAACTAAGAATAGTACATGACCTGCAGCCACTGTTACGATTGGTATATTCCTGTACCCCTATGTTCGTTGGACTTAACGTTTTCCACGAATAACAACAGACAATCTAAACTTATTATTTCATACTCGTGTACTCGCCCCTGTCTCGTGCGTATTAGTTGTCTCTTCACCTCCTCACTTCCGTTTCACGCACGAGACTTCTCATCTTCTCCACTATCACATCTTTATGCTTCACCTCTTCACAGAAGCGTTTGATCATGCTTCTCTTCCATTCCTTGATACACCTGTTTCACTCATGTTATGCTTCTCTTCCATTCTGCCACACTACGTGTTGGCCTCATGTGTTTCACATCTGTTTCTCTTCTTTCTCCTTTGTTTCTTGGATCGTTAGATATGGTCACAACATGTACATACCTCTAGAAGGTACTTAAGGCTTGATGCCACCACCAGAGAACTCCAGTCTAGTTCTCTTGGTGTTTTCCCCTAAAGCACTATAAGAAGAACTCTATTGGCCTGACAAGCCTCCTCTCACTTCGACTATAAGTCTATGGCTATCTTTTGGCAACCTAAGGGAGCTACGCTCTAGGGTTGTTTCAGCCACTAAATGCAGTTAGCATTAAGAAATCATCAATTCCCCCACATCTGGATCAATTTGTAGACCAATTCTTGGGAGGAACATGTTTTACAGTCCTAGATCTATATTGGAGCTTTGATGCAAGAAAGATGAATCAAGCTAGTTGTGATATAACAGCCTTCCAAACCCAACTAGGACTACTTTGAATAACCTCATTGCTCACTGGATACACCAATCCACCTCCTGAATTCCAAGAATGCATGGTATTTATATTCTAAGATGAGATCATCAAGCAAGTGATAAATGTATGTATTTATTGACAATGCACCAATATGGAACATTTACCACCTATCCTAATAAGGATGGAAACTCTGCAGTTCTGCCAGACAGACCAGGCATGCAACAATATATCTGGGAAGATATAGAAAACTTGAATCCAATCTTATATTGATTGGTAAAAGCTGAAGGAACCTTTAATGGAAAGACACTTCAAATCTGCCAACCCCAAGTAGTAATACTTGGCCAAAATGTGGGAATCAATGGAAGAGAATCCAACGTACAACGACTAAATATCATAAAGGAATGGTCTACCCCTCAAAGTGCTACAGAAGCCAGACAATTTATGCGCCTATGTGAAACAGTCTGCATATGGATTCCTAATTACTTTCAAATAGCCAGAAGTATAATTTTCACCTGGAAGAAGGATGTATCCTTTATCTGGACAGAAGAATGTCAAGAAGCCTTTGAGACTTTAAAGAAATTGATTACAACAGTATCCGCACTCTTATCTATAGATTATACATATGGATGACCAATAGTATTGTCAGTAGACTCTAGCTATATGAGGGTAAAAATGATTCTATCACAAATAGATAAGCATGGTGAACACCACCCCTCTAGATATGGATCACTTCCCTTTTCCTTAGTGGAAGCTACCTACTTCCAACCTAAGCTAGAACTATTTGACCTATTCCAAGCCTTACAATACTTCCACCTATATGTAATTGGAGCCAAGAACCTTATAGTAGAGGTGGATGCCAAGTATATCAAGGGAATGTTAAATGAGCCTGAACTACAACCATATGCAGTAATCACCAGATGGATTCAAGAAATCCTTATGTTTGATTTTACCCTTGTTCATGTATCTAAAGCCCAGTTTAAGGCGCCAGATGCATTATCCCAAAGATCCCTTGAAGACCAAGCCAAGATAGAATCATATGATAATAGTTGGCTTGATGAAATTGCCTTGTACTATGCACATTATGGACCCAAGTGGTGTAAGAATAATGGAATAGAAAAAGGTATCTCTAGGAGCATGCCAACATATGTACTGTCAGCCCAAGAGAATCAAGATACTACCCTTAGGCAGATATACAAGTATGTGACCAATCCTGAGCCTATACCTGTTACTAATAAATTTCTATAAAAGGTTACAAAATACTTCATAAAGGTAGGACGCCTATTTAAGCAAGCCATCTGAACATCCTCTCTTAGTGATATTTGACCATAGTAAGCAGGAACAGATTTTGAGCCAATTCCATGAGTTACTAGGTCATGGTAAGAAAGTCACCTGGAAAAACCTCAGATGCTGCTTCCATTGGCCTCAAATGTACCAAGATGTATGGCATCATATCAAGTCTTGCCATGAGTATCAGATTAGAAATATTGCTAAAGTCCATATTTTCATTATTATTCTATCACCAGCTACTGTATTTACAAAGGTTCATATTGATATCATGCACATGCCTGTAGCAAAAGGATATCATTATATAGTACTAGCCAGAGATGACTTATCCAAGTATGTCAAAGGCAAAGCTCTATAACAAGCGTTTGCCCGAGTAGTGGCCCAGTTTGTGCTAGATGATATTATATACAGATATGAAGGTGTGGGAAGGATAGTTACAGATCATGGACCTGAGTTTAAAGGACCCCTATCAGACATACTTGCACAACATGGAATTCCTCAAGTGTTTATTAGCCCTTACAACTCACAAGCTAATGGAATGGTTGAGCAAGGCCACTTTGCAATTAGAGAAGCTTCAGTAAAGGCTTGTGAAGGAAAAATACACTTGTGGCCAGACAAGCTGCAAGCAGCCTTATTTGCAGACAATATTACTATATGACGATCAACATAATATTCTCCATATTACCTTTTACATGGAATTGACCCAGTATTGCACTTTGATTTATGGGAGTCAACCTTCTTGGTTGAAGGTTTTGACCAAGAACTTTCCCATGAGGAATTATTAGCACTATGAATAAGGCAAATAGAACAATGAGAAGGAGATTTGGAAAAGGCCATAGCAACCTTATGAGATTCTAGATTGAACTCTAAGTGCCAATTTGAAAAGTGATTTGAAACCAGATTAATGCAAGGAAGCTATGCCCCTGAAGACTTAGTCCTGATCAGAAATACAGCAGTTGAAAAAGAGCTGAATAGGAAAATTAAACCCAGATATCTAGGATCATACAAAGTAATCAGACAAACTCAAGGAGGAAGCTACAAGCTAGTAGAAGTTGACAAAGCTCAACTGGCTAGACCAATTGCGGCATTCAGAGTAATACCTTACATACAGAGGCACTCCCTAACACAGTTAAATAAAAAGAGAGAAAATCCTGAGGTAATCACAGACAAAGAAGAAGTATCATCAGAAAATGGAGAATCCTATGAGCACAAACTCAATAAACTATCCACAAAGCTTAATACTGCCAATATCAACAGATCTGACACAGAGTCAAACATCAACTGAAACTGCACACAGTACTAGTACTCTATCAGAGTGGCAAGTTCATTTCTGCCAATAGAATTTGCATATTCAGAATTGATTACAGCAAGTTGCCTATCATTGGGTAACTCACTTGCTTACTGAGCACCCCACCCGAATTTACCACTTCACATTTGGTTTCACACCCTTAGCTGAGCCAACCACCCAAACAAATCATATAACCATTCCTAGGACTAGCCTAGAGGAGACTATAGTAATATCCTCAGCTACTGAGTGTATTGAGTGTAGATCTGCTTGTAAGAATATACAACAGATAGAACACAACAGAGAGGAACTACAGGTATTAGAGAAGTACATCTTAAAAGCCCTAGATCCAAACCAGGGTAGTACAATATCAGACTACTTAAAAAGTCCAGCTACATCATGAAACTCATCTGAAATTGGCTGAAGCATGTTGAACAGCAACAATCCATTCAGAAACCATTCTCACAATATATTAAGGGATCCAGACATGCCAAATGTGCCTAGACAGGCCCATCAGGGGCCACAGGAGCAAAATCCACCCCCATATCCCCATACTTTGCCCTGAATGAGGAACAACAAGTTCGGGCTGCAGAGGATATTGAAAGATCTAGCTTTCCTGAATGGAGTCTTGGAAATCCATTCCTGACTAGTATACTGGGAAGGATACTGAACAATGGTATTATTACTGAGTCTGGCTGGGACTTACAAGGCCGAATGATATATTTGCAAGATGTGCCATATGTGTTACCTAATTCATCAGACCAAGAGCAGGATCCACAAATCATTGACCCAGTATTACTACAAATATCACCAATAGAGTCTATCTAGCCACATATATTACTTAGGCGACCGTTAAAGCTGTAGAACTTACCACATTCTGCCATTGTCTGCCACATCCCATCAATCCTGCCACTGGTAAGCACAACTTGCCATCCAGCAACATGACTTATGCTTTTCAAGAAGACGATCATGGCTGCAAACCTGTGTTTCCATCACAACCGAGCCATTGGCACATTTATATATGTGTACAAACTCAGCGTCCATACCAGCTATGCCATGGGGCATAAGTTCCTTTGTCCTCCCAGCAGTGACAATCAAATTGCTCTCCATGCTTGAATGGAGGAAGATTGAATATTTGTTGGCTATCTATCATGCGTCACCAGACATTGGCAAGATTGTATTGATGTCCAACTTACCCCCTCGCCCCACTATTACCACTCAGCCAATAAAGTCCCAGACAAATTCCTACTTTGTATTCCCCTTGATCTTATCTGTCTAACTGCTGTACAGTCATTTACTATTCCTCTACCCTTATATCAACACTAAACGAGGTGTACCTCAGACTCCTTACTTCCTATTATGTTCCTAGTACATCTGTAGTTGTTAGAGTTCCATTTTTGCTGTAGGAGACTATTGCCCGTAAATACCATCATAAACAATCAGGAGCACTAGTAACATGGTAGAACCGGGTGACATGGATGTAACTGTCTGGAACTTAAGTTTGCATTGCAATCTATGTGATCAAATCATCAACACACTACACAATTGGCTGCATGATCATATCATATGAGATGATGATTATATTCCCTCCTATTATCATGCTACTGTACATGTAGAGACCAAAGGGAGAGAACAAGAAACCCTTTGGGCTGATTGGCATTGTCAACATTGCCTAATCATCTACTGATATGCTACAGTATTTGTTGAGACCTATGACGATTTGTGTACTCGAATTAGAAATTTGGATGGTAGTGGAAATCTGCCAGAAGAAGAAAGATGAATAGAACTTGTGGATTTGCTATCACCACCATTTCAACCAATTGCAGGAAGAACCATAGCTGAGATTCTTCGTCAATTCACTGAACAAGAGCAATTCCAACAACCAGATCCTAACCCTCTAGAACACGAAATTCAAGTTAACGGAGGTACTTTAGCTGATATCACCAATATTATTTCTCGATCTTGAACTAGCTACTAGTTAAGAAATTTCCCCTAGTTTTGTAAAGGCACAGCCATTACCTTTATTCCTATCTTCATCATCTACATATCATAAGAGACCAGCACCTTTAAATACTATCATAAATAATAGGGAGCTCTGACTCAAGCAGGACCATTGAATTACCTTACTCAAAGCAACAGCCATAATACCATCAGATACAAATGGCCGATGCTAATGGAATAGTACAGGAAGTACTAGATCTTTGCAAGTAACAGCAACTGTTTGAACATATCCTACAATTTCTACATATGGAGCTCATGCACCACATTTGTGAGCAAGGAGAAAACAATCAAATTTGATACCATGCTACTATACAGGTGATTACTCAAGGTCAAAACTGAGAAACATCTACAGTACAATGACATTGTATCTACTGTCATGCAATCTACAAACATACCTATCTTTGTGATTGGTATTATAATGACCTATTGTCATATACCGTGCCAACCCCTAGCATGACTCTGGCCTCTGGACACAACTCCACTCCTTTAGGAGCAATCTCTGGTCTGTTCTCTGTAAATATGTATCTCCGTTCCTCCGGACCTTTTGTACTTCTGATTAAATCCTTCTGACATTCCACTTATGATACTCCTTGTTCCGTACTTAGTTTAGTTCTGATTTATAGATACCTTTGACCTGTGCTTGCACAGCTCCGGCATCTGTCTTGCCGGAGCGCAGCACCGGCTTTCTTATCTTCCATTCTCCATCTCAGTCATCCATTTACTAATACTGTACTTTTCCTCCATTTACTAATACTGTACTTTCCCTCCATTGACTAATACTGTACTTTCCCTCCATTTACTAATACTGTACTTTCCCTCTGTTTACTAATATTGTACTTTTCCTTCATATATAAACTCCTAGACACTTCGTGTACAGTAGCTAGATTATCAACTTGGACAGACTCCTGTTCCTTCCGTAATCTCTGTTCCTCTCTACTCCGAAATATAGGACAAGAATGACAGCAAGGGCATAGCACATAAGCTGAAGCCAAAGTCCTCTCTGTCCACACAACTCCAGAGTTCTGGAGTTCCACCAGGAGTTGATTGGTCTTTAACACCTATGTATATTTCTGAATTAGGCAGGTTGACCTGATTAGGCATGGACTGTTAGAAGATAGAAAGGAGTTAATTCATTTCTTAGAACCCCCATTTCCTCCCATAGTAGACATGGAGAGAGTGCTTTCTAAATTGACTCAGAATGAACCATCCTCTGAACCAGAGGAGGAAGAAGCTCCCCCTCCTAATCAGGGACAGCAAAGGGCTAATGGAAGGCCCCAACTTGATTATCCTTGATTAAATGAACAATTGGGGATGATTGTTTTCTGTTCCCTGCAGATGACCTGCATCAAAATGTTTGGATGCAGATACCTAGTTATTGTATATGTAATGCTAGACATTTGACCCGAGATTTGAGTTTTTAGTATATTCCCATGGTCAAAATGCGTAGCTAATTGAGGGACATATAGACCATAGTGTCTAATATATACCTCTATTGTTCCTCATTTGTTTGTTGACAGGTTGTGGAGAAATAAAATGATTTCTCTCAACATACTTTTATTACTACCTGCAACTACATAGCAAACCATTTTCTTCATATCTCTTTTACCCTTAAGTACTTAGCCAAGTGTCAGAGAAGCAATTGGAGCATGTGACCTCAATAGTGAGTCACCTGACTCAGATCATGTGACCTTGCATAGCATGAGTCATAATGAGTCAATATGAGTCAAAGTGGGTCAAATGAGGACTAGTCAAAGTACTGCCCCTAGACTAGTAGAATGATCATGTGACCTGCACAGCATGAGTCATGATGAGTCAACATGAGTCATTGCAAAGCCAAAGGCTATTTTTAGCTCATTACAAGTCATTTTCTGACAAGTTAAATCAAAGTGAGTCATATCTTGGTATAGCCACCTCGGAACCAAAGGTAGCACAGCCACATGTAAATTACTATATAAGGAGTGCAATTTGGCCCCATTTTGAAGGTTCCCTCTTTTAGGAAAAAGGTTCCTACTTGAGTAAATCTCAATCAACAAGTGCTTACAAGTGTATTCTTTTACAAACAAATAGTAAGGCTGTATAGAGAAGTTTCCCATGCTATAAATAGAGCTACTTAGACCAATAGTTAGGAGTATACTGTATCCCTTAGGATAGGGATAGTTAGGACACCTTTAGAAAGAAAACACAATTAAAGGGAATAAATCCCCAGCTAGTAGGGAGAACTAATACTGTAGTTCATTAGTACCTTGGGAAAGGGGTCGAGTCAAGCATTGAAGCTGACTGCCAACTCCTTAGTACATAATAGAATCAGTTTGAGAAAGACTATTCTGTGTATCTAAGTGATGTGTGAGGATTAGTAGTGAGAGTGAAGTGTATTAACGCTACTTACCCAATTGAGCATTTCTAATGGACTGGAGCTAATTGGAAGCCCATTGAAAGCACATCTTAGGGAAATAACCCTAGTTGCTACCAAGTACCCTTCTAGCAACCCAAGAATTGTCTGGACCATTTTCCCAACTTTTCTAACTATCCATTGTACATTTGTATGCCATCCCAACTGAAAGCCAGACCCTCAACCTCATTGACAATTGATGAACGAACCACGTGCCTGATAGTCAACCCCTTTCTATGAGATTGATACTTATTTCTAGTACCAACTTGACCAGGAAAGAATACTTTCTTTACCTCGCTTCAGGTTTACTATCCATGGAGATAAGATTTGGTTGTCTGGTAAGCATTTTCTTAGCATTTCTACTAATCTTATCAGGAACATAGCGTAAGAGTCTAGGTCCTATTGTAATCTGTAGCTATGCCTATATATGGTCTTAGGATCACACTGGATCTACCTAGGCCAAATAGCTATATCACTTGTGGGAATTTCACTTTGTTTTGGTGGGAACAAATAAAGTACAAACCCTTAGCTACAACTTTGTCCCCAGGGTCATGTGATTTTGCTTACATACTGCAAAGATACATCCATTTCAAAACATTAATACCATTGCAACAGTTTTGCACCTTTTGCTTTCTAGGGTATATTAGTACTTGGTATAGCCTCCCTTTGCCTTGATAACTGCTTCAATCCTTCTAGGCATGCTCTCTATCAACTTCTGACACTCTT
>JBBPRB010000491.1:0-15497 GCA_038092815.1 Hortiboletus rubellus | reverse complement strand
GGGAAGAGTACTCTCTTCACCTCGCTACAGGTTTACTATCCGTGGAGATAAGATTTAGTTGTCTGGTAAGCGTTTTCTCAAGCGTTTTCTACTGATCTTATCTAGAAAGAAGACAACGCGTCTTTCCCTTGTTCTTAGATATGGATATTTCCATCGGATGCACCAAAGGCAAAGGCAGAGTCGTCACGGTCATCCAACATTAGCCAGGTCAAAGCACTAATAAACCCCGATGAAGAGACACAAATCTCTTGCGTCATCTCACTAGATGATAGGTTCCATATCACAATGCGACTATCATTGCCTGAAAAAGTCAATTAAGATGAGCCCTGCAACCTTGTGAACAACGTACCTCCGCTAAGAAGGAACGTTCCTTGAGGACTGATGGCCAATGCATTGACCGCTTTGGTATGCCAGGTGAGAGTAGACCGGTGGATTAACTAAAAGAAATGAGTGAGAGTGAATAAAATAACAACACAACAATGGACGTCAACTGGCTTTGACATGATGTTTGATTCCAATGATGTATGATGTGACCTACAGCAACGTCAGAATATATAGCATTCTGCTGAAAGCCATCTCACCGAGTGATGTCGTGAAGGAGACAAGACAATACATGCTATTGTGTAGAGCAGCATAATGAGACAATAATGTACCGGAACGAACCTGCGATGGACGAGTAGTCGACTCAGATGCCATGGTTATAAGAATGATAATAATCTAAGTGCTAAGTTAGTCAAAATTGTATGCGATCACTTATACAACCTTGTCCACTCCCTGGCAACAACGTTCATCTAATCCTTGTCCTTCAGTAGATTGGACAGGTACAGTACCACACTGTTGTTAACTCCGTTTGTTCATTGATCATGAATGCTATGCTATTGTTTTTCATTCGCTCGGATTAGGTAACAACTAACTAAATAATACAAGATTCTACAAGACACACAGTTCTACAGAGCGTCACATCTCAAATGAGTGGGTGATGAGTGGGTGAGTGGGGAAGATGATGGTGGAAAGTGAAAGCCTATCCGTGTGAAAGCCCCAGCCTCAAATAGTGAATGACGAATTCCGGCACGTGACATTCTCAATTTGGACTGTGGTTGGATTCCTCCGGCAGAGCGCCATTCACTATTTGTGGCACCGCTCAGCCACTCCAGCACTTCTTTCCGCTCCCACTCAGTACCCCCTCAGCTTGCTCATCTAACCTTCTTCCCGCTCGTCGTGTGTAACGACGAGCGGGGCACCTTTTTTGTTTATTTGGTTTCCAAACATGATATATAAATTAGTGTAGTAGTGTAGTAGTCATATCATCCTCCACGTTCGGAATAGTAAGAAAGACAATAACAACACAGAAATGAAGCAATGAAATGAGCGCAAAGTACAGCCAAGCAACAGTGTCTGGAGGCGAGCAGACATTGAACGTTCCCCGAGGTACGCAAATGTGTGCTCAGCACAATAAACTGAGGGGTCTGTCGGAATGCTGACAATAATCAAATCAGGTCTGATGTTTAATCTAATCACGGTGGTTTAGATATGGTTGCTCAACACTGAATACGGTGCGCGCGTTTCCAAAATTCAGCTCAATTGTGTCTCTTTTTATTGTATACATGTACACAGAGCTCGCTGTCAATCATGCCCTACATAAGTTCCTACTTTACAATGCCATCGATTAAACTTACCATATTCCAATCTCCCCATCTTCATAGCTATCATTCTTCAAATGAGCAACATTATTGGCAGAGCTTTTGTCGTCCAACACCCAATTCAGGTGAGGCAATCCATCTTCCTTAGTATTTTTATCAACCTTAGTTCGGTAGATATTCCCCTCGCTGTCTATTGCACCTCTGGTTTCGCTCAGGAAGTGTAAAGCTATAGAGGAGCTTCCAGAGGCGTGGCCCTGCAAGCGACTTACACCCAGGCATGCCTCCAGTTTCGCTTTCAAAGTGAGATTTATCCAAAGAAAGCCTGCCATGTAAATGTTTCTCTTTCTCATCCTGGAAGGTTATTGAGTTGAGTAGGCGCCATTACCATCCATACCACACCTGCCCAACGAGCTTTTATACAAGATCGTTGGCTACGTGCCAGTGGAGAGTCTCAAAACTTTGACTCAAACTTCATCCCTTTTCCGTGAGATCGCAGCTCCATCCTATTTCATGGAAGCGGACTTCGAGGTACCCCAGCCCGGTGCCTTCTGGGTATCTGTTCCCTACAAAGACTGTGAGGCCCTTCTCCTTTGGCAGAGGATCCAGGCGTTCAGTCTGCCCGAACACTTGTATCTCAACATGATGTCTGCGATGGACAGACATTTGCTGGTGCTCGACATTTTCTTCTGGTCGTTACCCAGACTTGCGGAGATTTCAACAACTGTTTCTTTATCGTGTATGGGAGCTGCGTTCTCGCCAGGTGTAGTGGCTTCCTTGCTAGAGAGCATCAAAGGCACTGGATTCCCGGAGCTTTCCTACATTGGGAACCCTCCCCCTTCTATATCCCACATTGTCATTCTGAAGAATCCTCCCATTTCAGATGCGCCGACCCAGATACATTCATTCACGGCACAATCAAAAATCATACTCACCACACCGGTACTTCCCTTTACATTGGCTACACTACGCCACTCGCCCCTCCAAGAGCTCATACTCACAGACATGCATATGAGCAGTGCTCAGTGGACTAGATTGTTCCAAGAGCTGCACTTTCCACAGCTGCGAATCCTCGAGGTTGATCGCCAATACCCAATCAAGGCCCTTCTGAAGTTCCTACAGCGGCACTGCCCTCTCGAGAGCCTTTCCATCTCCTCACACGGGCAATGGAAAAAAAGTGCCTCCAATATGAGCATCCGCGTTGACCTGCCCTTATTAAATTGCATAGGTGGGCCGCCAGAATACATTCTGTCGGTGTCTTGACACTTGCAGACTCCTGCTATGGTGAGGTCGCTCAGAATGTCAATAGTCGATGTCTCTGGTGGCGATTCACAGATATCGAGGATTCTTGCTTGCACTGATATCCTCCCTGCCCTTCAACACGTCGTCGTCTGGTTTCCTCCAATCTTCCAGGCCATTCCCCTATCTAGTTTGGATATTCCAAGAAACGAACACCGCAGCTGTGCCGTGACGCACCTGAGCATACACTGTTCTGATACTTCTGAAACCAAGGAGGGCAGTGGCGTTCTAGTAGGTCCTTTGTATCTCTTACAGACTGCAAGCAGTAATACTCAAGGGAGTTGCAGATGCACTGTTGCCACTGGCTCACCGCCTTCCCGAAGATAAAAAATCTTGGCATAGTGCGAGGACAGTTAGATCAGGCTGATGAACATATCTGGAAAAGATTATCGCTTTTCACTCCTAAAGATGACATAGTTATTAGTATCAAACAATGGCTGTAGCTCTACCCTCGTTGTATCATATCATTTTCATCATCCACGGCAGCGTCGTCTATCGCACTGAGATGGGATCGGTCAGAAGAACGGGCGTCGGCCCAACCTCTTGGAAAAGTTCCACGACTATATACAGAGATAACTGCAGACCTCCGACGGGTTGATTGATATCGTGCTAAGTCTCTTCAGTGATCACTTGAGCACTGATACACACTGATTATTGCCCATTATCCTCAGCCTTGTCGTTTTCATTGAGCCCATAGTCCCTATAACATCAACGTTTCCAAGTTGAAGAGTGGGACTTTGGGGGGTTGCTGGGGTATGCCATCATCTGTTGCGTTGTCAAGATTGGTATTCTCAGGCAATTCTTCCTGTTCATCCCCGAGCTCTTCACACCATCTGAGAAGATGCTAGACATATATCGTCCATGAAGGTTGCGAGGGTCTCGTTTGCAGAAACACCCTGGACTACGGCTTGTACAATGAGCCACTCACAGATCCCACTGCCACCCAACCTGATCGAAAACTTGCATTTCAGCGATAGTAGCCTCCTTCGCGACAGCACCCCTGATCACTCAGGTGGTCGTTCCCTCAAGGGTCGCTACATTGTTCGTGTTGGGTTCAATGATGTCCACAGCTGGTTTGGAGAGGTGCGTGCGAGATTTCTTGTCAAGCGACAGGGTGGTCTGCACCCCAGAAGGCTGTCTATCAGCCGCATACAGCCTCATCGAAGAGGGAATCGGCGCCCTTATTATCTGCAGTGGTGACGGCTCCCTCACAGGTGTTGACGTCTTGGTGAAGGTGAGCAAGGTAAACTGAAGAGTGGATGTTATCAACAAGCAGGAAGCAAAAGAAAAAAAATGCAAATAACACGAACATGGTGTAAGTGAATGCGCCCTGGTTCGGTGTGTTACAAACTCAAACCTCTACTTTCTTCACATGGAGGTGGATCGCGAGGGGATGAAGTCCATGCCACCATTGGGTCATCAGGCGATCTAGACGATGGGTATGTTACCCCCAACTTCGACCTACCTTTGGAGGACGAAGAAGAGGTGGCTGTTATGGTTATTTCAGACGAGGTGAGCCTTCCTGTGAGTTGCCGGTCTCCTACTGGATGTTATTTCATACTGTGTACCTCCCTGAACCCACCCCTGAGCTGTTTACAGGGGCTGGGGCACTACTTGGATGCCTTTGGGAACCATTGGCAAACATACCGCAGAATGGATCGGACCAAGAAAGGGAGGAGGGCAGGGAGGGTGGGCATGGGGGGGTATCATTTCTCATCTGGCCCAGGTGCAGCGAGGACGACGCACGAGGTGCTGTACTCAGAGGGTAATCAGAACTTTCTGCAATGTCAATCAGACCCCAAACAGAGGGGGAATTGTTCTTTTCATATGAGAATCAAACCTATTACTAGCAACGACATGATAAATTGGGGGTCTAAGAAAGCTAAGAACAAGAATCTTGATATGATCTACAGGAAGGACCTCTTTGGACTAAACAGGAGTTGCGAAGTGCTATTGCAAGATTCTGGTTCCGCTCTAGATTGTGCTAATCAGGCTGTTTCAAGATCTTGTCAGAACATTGTCGTTCTTTGCACATAAATACCGAAGTTCAAAGTTCACTCTCCACCCACTTATATACATTTCTTCCAGTTAACCCCACTGACAACCATGATGTCAGTTGACCTTGGTATCATTTCACAAACTTGGTACCAGACACGGAACAATGGATGTGAGTAGACAAGTACAGGATATATGCTCATTCCACAATCCTCTGCACCTTTAGAATCATGGTGAAGGCCGATCCCAGGCACCAGGCATGACATGGCCATGTTCCCCTGTCCGTGACGTTTAGCCTCTGGATCTTAGATCTCTAAGAATGGTATGTACTAGTCAAATTTCTAGGAGAGTGAGGGCAGAGTGCTGCACCGAGGTATCGCCCACCAGAGCGAAGAGCAACCACAAAGCCACGGAGGATGACATCTGTCGCTGCACATAACACAGAGCTCAGAATGCGTTGCGGAGGGAGGCCCGCTGCACTGGGATTGCCACTGGGATACTGGGCACTGGTGTCAGAAGCAATCTGCCAAACAGTTGTGAAACGACGGAAGAAATATGTTTTCACGTGCTCACCTCGGGATTCTCAGATCCCTCTAGGTTCCTCATGGCCAAGTCAACCGCGACCGCGATGGTGCCTTCGATCTCCGCAGAGAGTGTCGTATCGAGGTAAGCCGTGTAACATCATAAGCAACGTCGAACTACATTTCGAATACTCTTCTGGAGCTTAGGAGAAATGTGAGGCACCAGCAGTCTATGCTAATCTGGGCGGGAAAGCAAGACTGTGGTTAATGAGGCACGACCATGAAGAGATCTAGTGCCATCAGAGAACTGGAGTTCATTGGGGAAGGGACCAGCCCTGTCTGCCGTGTGGTCATTGGTACTAGTGCCAGGTGCAGTAGTGACGCTGCTTGCAACTGAATCGTGGGCTTACGGTAAAAAAAAAACGCAGCTGGGGATGCGATGGTTACTTACCAGCACTAAAGCAGACCGTTGAACTTGTAGAGGAATCCTCGTGAATAGACCGCATCGGGGACCCCATTTCAACATCCTACAGTAGACTCCTTAGAATAGACTATCCTTAAAACTACATCTACGTACCATGATGGCTGGCCATCTGGAGGACTCGAGTGTCCTTGAGATCACTACATAGCTGGAGAATCGATGGGGATGCTTAGTGCGAAGGGCAGACTTATAGGGCTGGAATCGGCGGGATTGACTAGTATAAAGGGAGGTCGACATGGTCAATCTGAGTGGTATGTGATACATGGTCATAGGTAGCATGAAATTTATACCAGTTGCATGTGTGCGTTGGAAACAAAAGATTGCATTGTCATTGTTGAGGGCTGCGGCTATGGTCTCGTGGCAATGAATCAAGTCTGGGAAACGCACGCACCGTATTCAGTGTTGAGCAACCATATCTAAACCACCGTGATTAGATTAAACATCAGACCTGATTAGATTATTGTCAGCATTCTGACGGACCCCTCAGTTTATTGTGCTGAGCACACATTTGCATACCTCGGGGAATGTTCAATGTCTGCTCGCCTCCAGACACTGTTGCTTGGCTGTACTTTGCGCTCATTTCATTGCTTCATTTCTGTGTTGTTATTGTCTTTCTTACTATTCCGAACGTGGAGGATGATATGACTACTGTACTACTACACTAATTTATATATCATGTTTGGAAACCAAATAAACAAAAAAGATGCCCCGCTCATCGTTACACACGATGAGCGGAAAGAAGGTTAGACGAGCAAGCTGAGGGGGTACTGAGTGGGAGCAGAAAGAAGTGCTGGAGTGGCTGAGCGGTGCCACAAATAGTGAATGGTGCTCTGCCGGAGGAATCCAACCACAGTCCAAATTGAGAACATCACGTGCTGGAATTCGTCGTTCATTATGTGAGGCCAGGGCTTTCACACGGATAAGCTTTCACTTTCCACCATCATCTTCCCCACTTACCCACTCATCACCCACTCATTTGAGATGTGATGCTCCGTAGAACCGTGTGTCTTGTAGAACCTTGTATTATTTAGTTAGCTAGCTAATGTCACTGGAACAAAAACCATAAACTTTAACACGTTGCTAGTGATGCACGAAGCATTAAAGTGGCAGCATATGGGAACAAAAACCACAAACTTAAACTCGTTCCTAGTGAGTGCACGAAGCGTTAAAGTGACAGCATAAAGTTCCATTACTCATCACCTTGGCACCCAAGTCCACTCATCCATCGCAAAATTCGTGCCTGGTGCGTATGTCATCATATTCTTTTTGTCTCTACTCAACCCTCCCATGTTTAGGTGGATACAATAGCATTTCCTTCGATGATATCACTGTGAGTACTCATTAGGTTTGTCTTATTGTGTGATTTATTAAAAGCTACAGAGGACTCTGATAACACAGCTCTCATGTCATCGCAACCCCTGTATGCTAGCTCAGGTAGCCAGCTGTCAACCGCCCTCGACACTTTATCCAAAATACAGAATACGGTACTTAGTCTTTTCTATCCCGGGTCATCTATATCAGCCAAACTCAAACTTGCAGGCTGTCCAATTTTCTAAGTGCAAGTTTCAAGCAATCACTACGCAGAGGGCACCCACTACTTCTGAGCACTGCGCAGAAGTTTGTGCCCAATCGGAGGCAGCTGCAAATCCCTCTCAGCCCCGTCTGTACACCCCCTATTACCGATTTCAAGGTCGTAGACAAACCGATGACAATTCTGCACATCGGGACATCATATCGGTCCCTGCTGGACCTGGCCCAACCTCGACCATGGATGAACACCCTTCCGATATCCAAGTTTCTCCCTTTTCTCGGGCTCAGCCTGCTTTCTCTTCCGTTAGTGGAAGCCTCCCTGTAGCCTCCAGTAGTGTATCAACCTCCAGCACCGAGCATCCTTCCAATATCCAAGCTTCTCCCACCTCTCCAGTTCAGCCTCCTTTCTCCTCCATTAGTGGGAGCCCCCTTGTAGCCCCCAGTAGCACATCCTCCCCCAGCACCAATGCGGATGCCGCAATACTACGTCCTCCCCGCAATTTGTGAGTTGTTCGCGTGTTTGGTGATGAAACTCACTCTAGCGCCTTGCCAATGGTGAGTTTGACTCAACTGCGCTTTAAAACCTGTATTTATCTTGCATCCTCAGACCTCTGCCCATAGCTCTTCCTGTACAGCGCATGGTGTCGATGGTGTCGACGCCCCATTAACACCATCCCACGCAACCACAGCGGTGACAATGCTAGACACTGATTCTCCTTCCTCTAGACGGACACGGGGTTGATCTCGAGATATTAGTCCGATCCCTTATCGGAAATATAATAGTCGCTCAAGGAGTCCTCAGAGGACCTGCCCAGAAGGTAAGTATTTTCACTCGCTTTGCCAACATTTCGTCGTGCTTACTCCTTTAAGGACTTCGTCCAAGGTCCCCTGAGCGGGGGTCGTGGGATCGACCTCAAGATATCAGTCTAGTCCCCCACCGAAGACACAATAACTGCTCAAGGAGTCCTCAGAAGACCCACCTGGAAGGTATGTATTCTCTCCTGCTTTTGCCAAGTGTTTCGTTGTGCTGACTCCCTTAAGGATTTTGTCCAAGGTCCCTCGAGCGAGGTTAGAACTTTGTTCCAACTTGCATTGTCATACTAACTCGTGTACCTAACTGCGCCGCGGTAACAGATGCTCAGTCCTTCATTCCTGGGATCGGTGGTCGGTCTCCTCTAGAAAACCCAACTCCACCTACCATGATTAACCCCAATTCTGAAATACGTGAACCCGCCATAGGAACCCACTCCAATTCCTCTAATGAGGGCTATCTCCCCCCGACTGGCGTCCAATCCGATATTGACATGCCTGACACACAATTTCATTCTCCTGCTACCCCCAAAATGTCCAGTGCTTCCGGCCTTGCAGGCACAGGTGGAAGAGCTATCCCCCCAAGCTCCACATTATTGGACCCACAGTGAAACTTGTGGTAGAAGCTTGCATTAGACGCATCACAGAATCCATCGGGACTCCAACTGCCACATCTGTTCAGGGGGCATCTATCCAAGTATGCAGTGCCAATGACACTGAGCCAGATGATGGAAGTGACGCAGATACTGAAACTGATACTCCTTCAAAACGCAGGAAGGAAGTGGGGAAAAGGGGAAAAAAAAATCACTTACATGTAAGATTCTTTCATTTGCTCTACATCATTACTTACCTCTCCCAGGACGCCTTTCGCAAGTACCTGGAAGAAAAGGGGCTCAAGAAGCGCAAGGGAGGCATGCAATTGCTCAAGTCTGCCTCACCCGATGCCATGTGCGAATTCAATGCGACCAACGACAGTCCGCCAACTCTTTCTGATCTTGCAATTGATTGGAACTCCTTGCTAACTTCTTCCCGATGAAATACAAAGGTCATCAACCTCTTGACCACGGATTTTCAACAGAAGCTGAAAAACGGAACTTACCCTTTCGTCACGTTTGACAAAGGCAAGATGAACTTGCCGGAGCTGCACAAGCTGTGTATTCAAAAGCTACATCGGACGCGTTGCGAACAGCAGGACCAAGCGAAGCTTGCCATGATTGATATCTTTACTCAAACGGAGAGGTGGCACAAGCTCGACAGGTTGACAACTCGCAAACATGGAGTAAGGTCTACTGCATGCTAAATGGCAATGTGTGTTGATAACTCTGTCTAGACACTAGCGCGGCGCAGGCGTATTGTCAATGAAAGTCATTTGAGAGACCCAGAAGCTTGGGATAGCATCAGGCGGATTATCGATCGCCTTGATGTTGAAAGTATAAGCGGTGATGAGACGGACACTCCCCCAGGGACTCAGCCCAAGGTTATAAGGCGCATGGCACTACCATGGCTGAACCCTGCCATCTCGGAGCTGTTTGACTGTGTAGAGTCTTACAATAACACCTTGCATGAGGAGCACATGACCATGCACACAGGTAATACCTCTCTGCCTCGCATGTTCGAGGCTCACTGCATGGACATGAAATCAGTGGCATTGGATAGACTTCCTTGCAACTGGTACAGCAAAGAGTGGTTCAAGGCCTGCTTGGCTTCTGGTCACGCAATGCTTTGCGCTCGAAAAGATGTGCCAATTCCCACTCTCGTATGTCACTGTGCATGCTGATAGAACCTAGACTGAGCCCTCGCACAGAATCGATACCTCGTGGCTCGCTCCCACTAAGTGGTTCACTGCACCAACCAAACGGCCTGCTGAGTGTCCCCCTGAGTGTGCCGCGTATCTGGTGTTAAGGCAGATGTAGACTTGTGTTTCGAATATAATCCCCCCCCTTTTTTAAGTGTATACTCGAGATATATCGCCGCTTTGATTAGCCATCCTGTTTATTGTACGTTTATGGAGTAGATTCCGTACACATTCAAACTATGTACAATAGTATATATCCGGAATATGCAAACTATGTACAATAGTATATACCCAGAATATGCAAAGTATCTCTATCGATATTTCTGGAGACATGATTCAGATCATATCTTCCACATGATCTTGGATATTGTGGTGTGACATTCTCGCATGAAAAAATCCAAACTATTTTGAGATGACAGTTACAGCATTTGTCGAAGGGTCTGGTCTGCAGCCAGATTGCAAGCATGCACATAATCTTATCTCCAGTTTGAGACCGTGCCATATCCAGTGGCAGAGGATAAATTTGTTGTGGCATATTTATTGACTCTGGTCCCGGTTCATGTTGGTCCTTGTCTCAGGTGAGAGCGGCGGAGTGTAGTGTGCAATGAAAGCTGCGGTAGATGCAGGGTGGTAAATATTTGTGCATATGTCATGCCATAGTTCCTATGGCAGAAAATCTGCACATTTATTATAATCGCATGTTTTTTGGTACACCACACCGCACATGAGCAATTCGCGCCGCGTTCTTCGGTATGCCGCACCACTCTTGAGCAGTTCACGCCACGTCCTGCATGCGCCGCGATCACACTCATTTAGTGGACTCAGAAATCAGAGCCATAGTATAATTCGTAGCTACACGTCGTCGGTTAAGTGGAGTTTGTCTACAAGCCCACTGCAAACCTCGGTAATGAATACATCAGTGTACCGAAAGCCAACTCCACGATCCAGGATCTGGAACATCAGCTTCTGGCAGCCAGTACCCATGCGACCAAACTCCATCCGCCGAAAACGCTTAACAGCATCACTGAATGGTTGTGGATTTCTCCCGTCCAATAAGAAGCGATCCATACCATTCCACCAGACGCTGTGCCAGTCCTCCTGACACACGATCGGGTCTTGGCAATCAATTGCGTGGGTGAGGATCACCAGTTCTTCGCTGGTGATGATGCGGGAGTGCTCATCGAGCAACAATTTAGCATACACCAATGCAACGAACGCATCATTACCCATTTCCAGACGATGCTCCTTGTTGACCTGTTTGAGTGGGATGTCGAGCAGGGATCTGAATCCACGTTCGAACAGTTTGGAAATGTTGAATTGACAACCGAGTTGTATGAGTTCCGCAGGATGGTACATGTATCTCACATCCCAAATATGGTCAATGACGAAGTGTCGTGTCATTGGACAGTGGTACTTGTCGGTGAATTGTAACATGTCCCGGAGTTGCTCACGAGTGTAAGTATCATCGGAGTGTGTGCTACACGAACTACAAAGCTCCGTCAGAATAGAATCCACATGATAGTACATGAGGATACTTGCCGGCCATGGATATGATCGAGAAATAAGTCAAAGGTACTTTGTTTTTCGCCCTCCAGAAAGATGGCGTGCACATCACTCTTCCCTTCGACTGGGAGGCTGCCCCAGCATCACCCACTGTAAACATATCCTTAAGGAGGGCAGAGTGCGTCATGAGAATATCACTATGCAATTTGTAAAGTGTGCTCTCGACCTGATGGAAGGCTTGAGAAAGTGTATCCTGTCTGGATCAAAAGTGGAGACGTACCCAAAAGACGTGCGTCCCATTTGGGAAGTAATAAAGAGGATGATGAACGAGCTCAGACATGGTTTGCTGGGCCTAGAAAGATTTGAGAATGTTAGAAGAAGGCTGGCGGGTGTGGGTGAAGGTTGAAGGCTTGAAGCACTTACGCAAAGAAACTCGGACGTCAAAGTAGAGTTGGAGTAGGTTTGCAAGCACAGTCTGCTTTGCAAGGTCAATGATTGATTTAAAATTTGATTGGAATAGAATCAACTCGTACCAGATTGTGGGTAGTGTCAGTGTATCCGACTTGAGGGTTAGGGATGTGTGAGGGCAAACGAGCCACATGTGGGAACGATAGAAGGTTTGAGCACAAGCTGCAAGGTCGGATAACTCTATTTGGTAATTCGCCATAGAGTTTACGCCTTGCATGTTACCACTGGCACGAATGCTAGTGTCACTCCCACAGATTCAACAGCCTCCCAATCTCGTGTCAGCACACAATGCTCTAAGTGACATCTATCAGTACGCTTTACGAGTCCTCGACCAAGACCAGATGGATCCTGTTCAAGTCAAGTTCCATCTTGCCGCAATCGAGGGTGATGCAATTCCGCTTCTTTTAGCAGTTGAACATGATTACACGTCAACTGACCTGGAAGTATGGCTAGCAACGGTAGCCACGCAGTTTCGAGACGTATTCATTACACTTTCACGATACTTTGAGGACATCAAAAATCAGTAAGTGTGGCTAATTCTGGTGTAGTCACATCAACATATCCACTGACCACATTTCACAGGACGGATCATGATTTCCGGATGCCGCAGCCTGTCGGGATTGTCCATACTGGACGACAAGGTCGCCCCCAGAAAGTCGTTGACCTTGCTTACCTCAAGGAGGCGACATCTAATTCTCGTCAAATCAAACTTACGGAGCTAGCGCACACCATAGGGATGCATAGGAATACCCTGCGCTTGTATATGAACAGGAATGGCATTGAACGTGCCTATTCAACATTGAGTAACGCCGAGCTTGATCAGCTTGTGATACAATTTAAGGCTGGACACACAGAGTCTGGTTTACGCTATGTAGTGGGACATTTGCGAGCACATGGTCATCGTGTGCAATATCGTCGCATCCTCCAGTCACTTCGCAGAGTTGACCGTATTGGCCAAGTCCTCCGAAACCATCAGGTAAAGAGGCGGCATAAATACTACGTAAAGCGCCCAAATGCCCTCTGGCATATCGACGGGCACCACAAACTTATCCGTTGGGGAATCGTGATTCACGGTATCATCGATGGATTTTGTCGTACGGTGTGTGCTAATAATTTTTGCCTGTTACTAATACTTACAGTTGCCGTCAGATAACGGGGCTACGAGCAAGTGATAACAACTGCTCAGCAACCATTCTTGATCTCTTTGGGTCCGCCATGGCCGAATACAGCACACCATGGTTAGGGGTGATCGTGGCAGTGAGAACATAGACATTGCCACGTACATGATCATGAAGCAAGGCTCTAACTGTGCCTCCTTCATGTGGGGGTCGTAAGTCACCAAGCTCGCATATGATTCATGACTCATCAGCAGAGTTTCAGGTCCACGCACAACTCACGTATTGAGCATTTGTGAGTTGAGGTTGGAATCCAATTTGCTCGCCGTTGGCATGCATTTTTCACCCATCTCGAAAATCAACACATGCTTAATCCGCAAAATCCAAACCATCTATGGTTGTTGCATGCCCTCTTTCTTCCCGCGATCAACCAGGATTGTCTCGGCTTTCAACACGAATGGAACTGTCACCCCATCGACAGCATTGATACAAATAACAAAAGTCCGAAGGTTTGTCTTCGAGTAGTAATACTATAGCGCACTCGGGTCTCAGGCTAACTTGAATTAAAATACAGGATCTTCGCTTCTTGGGCCAAACACAGTTTGGTGTGTACCGAGATGATTGTGAAGGTGTCCACCCAGACGTCGTTGATCGGCACTACGGCGTTCACAGAAAGCGGCTTACTCGTAAAGGATATCAGTTAGGTGCTGAACATCCAGCAGACGAAGTGAGTGGTGATGAAGACACCACGTTGCCAGTTCAAGGAGCTGACCTCATCGATCGGCAGCAATGTGTAAACCGAGACTTGGATGCGGTACATGTTCCGTCCCACCGAACCCCATTTATGACTCCGGAAGAGGAGGCAGGCTTTTTTGCGATGTTATACAAAATGATCGATCATGAGATTCTTCCAGATGGGTTTGGACTTATGCCGGCTGAATGGGAGTTCGGTCATTACCCCATTTTCGAGACAATTCGGCTGGGCCGACGGCGATGCAAGCAATTGGATGTGTCGCTTGCAGATGGAATTTGGTATGAACGGGCTTGCCTTTGGTGCCAGGTGTTGGTTTGTTTGACACACTTTACGGAGAATAGCACATTGCAATAGATTTGATCTGTGTACTATATAAAGTGTCCTGTTGTGTTGGCTGAACACTGTGCGCTAGGTAACTCGGAGTCCCTCATCCTGCCAATACTTGGTATCTCGTCTCATCTTATCTCACCTGCTCTCCCTCTTCTCTCTGAATCTATGGGCGCTCAAGTTGACCACTCAACGTTCTGTTGGGAAAATGGTGGTACCTGTGAATGCGAGGAGTTCCGTTGGCCGGATGACGGAAAGCCGGTATGCTACGAGTGTGACCATGGTATTAGCAAACATTCCACCGCTTCCTCCACGATCAGCCCGGTGCCGGCCCAGCGATCAGACCCGCCACCTCTTCCACCTCCTCCAAGTCTACCACCACCTTTCCTGCCTGAGTCAACATCAAATTCTAGGGTTTGAGCTATTTTCAATGATCTCCCGGAACAGGAACTTCCGAAGGCGAAGTCATTGACCACGACCCAGACGGCAACCAGGGCTCGAGCTGAGGCCATGGCAACGTTCAGATCGAGGAAGCAAAAAGGTATTACTCAGACTTTCACAAACGTAGCAGCTGGATCTCGCAAAGTATCTTTTATTCACATCTTGAGTCCGAGTCGTTGCTGAGTTGATACACAGGCTTCTACTGGAGGATCTGACCGCTCACATCTACCAAGTGGTTTGTCAACTCAAACAAGTTTGAATACTTCAACGGTCTTTCATGTCGGCTCTGTCGCAATGATGGTGTGTGGAATCAGCGTAAGTCTCCATAATTTGGAATGCTTTCATCCAAGTCTACTACTGAATCTTTTTCTCTAGTGGGACGGGTATCTAAAATGATCCAAGGCACCTTTCAGAAAGACGTTTGCCAGTGAGGTGCAAGCAATGAAGAATCAGGGATGTTTCATTAGTGCAACTAGTCCTAAAGGAGGGATTGCTGTCGACGCTGCATGGTCATATGCAGAAGTGGACAAGCAAGTTCGTAAATGGTTTCTGCCCGTCTTTACCTATCTTGCCAAGGCTCCTCATTGGAAGCAACCAAGTCGGTCCTCATCTCGGTTGTTGCATCAACCTGAGTGGCTTGTCCTCGTACGTTCCGGCAATAATTTCTCGATTGTGGAGGTTGCTGAACCCAACAGATCTACTCTATTCGAGAATAAGGGTCGTGGTAAAGCTGGTATTGCAGACAGCGCACTGTGGTTTGGTGAGTAATAAGTCGCCTGAGCTGTGGTGGAATGTTTAACTCATATAACTTTTTAGTGACC
>JBBPRB010000490.1:0-15501 GCA_038092815.1 Hortiboletus rubellus | reverse complement strand
GGTTTACTTTACCTGGGTCATCCGTGACTTTGGCAGCGCAGAGTGGTTCCACTCCCTCTTGCAAGCTATTGAAGATCAAGATACTCAGAATCGAATCGAGATCAACATCTATCTCACGGCCAAAATTAAGGAGGACGACGTGAACAATATCATCGTGCGTTTTTGGCATCCATTGTTCTTGAAAAATGGACTAAAAGCGTGATGCTTTCTATTCTTGTGGTGTAATGCAGGTTCAAGACGTCGGTGCAGAGAAGGATGCGATCACATCACTACGTGCTCCAACTCATTTCGGGCGGCCAAACTGGGATAAAGTTTTCACATCCATGGTTGACAAGCACCCTGAGACGGACGTCGGTGTAGTACGTGCACATACACGTTCGCGGCATTTCACCCTAACCCCATATGTACTCTTCCGCAGTTCTTCTGTGGACCTGCTGTCCTGTCCAAGCAACTCCACCAAATGTGTAACAAGTACTCGAATCCTGACGCCGGTGGAACTAGATTTTTCTTCGGAAAGGGTGTGTTCTCTCGTCCAGTTTTTGACGCTCGGTCCCTAATGTCATTGTTCCCTCCGCGCGTTCCTTGTTAAAACAGAGAACTTTTGAAGACGGAGGTCATGCATGTGCATTGTACTTCTTTGGGTCGGTAGCTTATGTATTGTATTTACGCGCTGGTTTACGCTCAATATTTCCGTGTACAAGGTACCTTTTTACTGGGATAGTTCGGGCGTCCTTTCGTCACTAAGATGTTATAAATGATCCTCTGCTTCCAGCCCCACATATAAGTCTTCTCCATCGAGCAGCGGCGTCCGAGTCGGTACCTCAATTGATGCAGTCTGAGTAGATGTATTTGGGTGCTGCAATCCTCCAAAATCGTCCCAATGACACGATGAATTACCGACGGTAATGATGCAGAAAAGAGCCACCAGTAAAAATAAACGTGTGCTGTTAAGCAGTTGCGAGGGGCATAACCAAAGGAAGGGAATGTCCAGAATAAAAGATCAGAATCCGAAAAGACACCGGGTCCTCAACCAGCCCGGGCCCCCGCAAGTGTCACATGTCACAGTGGCCACCTGATACGCGGTCACGTGATCTAACCGCTGAACGACAAGCCTTCAACGTTTTCAACCTTAAGTTCACCCACCGCGTCTAGTTCTGCCCAGAAATCGATCTCCTCAGCTCGCCCTCGTTCACTACCACTGGTGGACATCCAGGTTTCCAAAGAAGAAACGAAACACCTGCGCAGCCCTTTATGCAGCCGGCGTTGGGTGTTCACTTCCGCTACTGGACGGCGATCCGTGTCCCTGTCATAATGAGGTGCACTCTCCTCCACTCTGGTCCTGTTCCCTGACAAAAGGTATCGTCTCTAACTCGTAGGAACGCCTCAAGTTATGCATGAATTACAAAGCTCGCGACGCACTTCTTCAGACACACTCTGATATCCTGACTTGCCACGATGCTGCGACTGTCATGGCATGCGACAGCCTTTCCCTTCTTCGAGAGTGGAGTTCCGACCTTCGGGTCAACCATACCTTGCTCACTAGATGTGTACTCAAGGAATGAGCCCTCTTCTGGGTTTTCAACACCTTCCAGGTGCATCGAGGCGCGGGTTTACATTACCCGAAGGTTCTTTGGGTGTGAGTTGTTTCTCATTGATAGTGAGCGCTAAAGTGAACATGGCAATGTAACAAAGAAAACATGGTAAGTGCCTTGTGCATGCTACGCCCTTACGCAGACTGACCTTCCAAGTACATGATTTTGGACACAAAACATACTGGGATAGTCTAGTGCGGAAGAGATCCGAAACGTAGAAATGTGAGGCTATCAACTCCCCTTCAAGGGCCAGAATGCACTGTGGGTCCTAGAGCAAGACACGCACGAGAACCAGAGACTGTTCCAGTTATAAGGATCTCACCCATGAATAGTGACCCTTCGTTCCACTCTACGAATACCGTCGAAGGTGCTGCTATTGAGGATCTTCTGGAGGCCGTCCTACGCGAGAAGGCAATCGTATTCAAAGAGAAGGTCAGGATGTTCCTTGCTTGGTACTGTGCCGCTTCAACGTCGCGATCTCAATGCGAACAACTGGAAGTCATCTATGCATACGTTCGCCGGGTAATCTACAAGGATGCATCTCCTATGTTTCTCTCGCATATCTATGATAGTGTCATGGCCTTGCTGAGTGACCAGGGCCCAGATCTCATTATGGTGGAAAAGCTTTGGCATGCCATTAGTGTGTTGTGCATACATGATGTTCAGTCCACCGTCGACGATGTGGTCGATAGACAGTGACCATGTAGTCATCCTCGGCGGGAAGGTCTTCAAAGATGTCAGTGGTGAACAATGATGGCCTTGGCATGCATGGGGCCATATGACGGCTACCCACTGGTGTCATTTCGCACGACTTGTCGATTGAACGGTATACCGATATTCATGACCCTTCTGAACTCACGTTACTCACCATCCGCACAGATCGATGAAGTCATTGACCTCACTTCGTACGCCCTGTTGGCACAAGTGCCATTATTTCAAACGGACCTCGAATACGACTTTTACCTCGATGACTCTAGAGAACCGATATTGGCCGGTTTTATTCCAAACGACATTTCGATCACCTCACCATGTCATTCAACCACTCGGAAAGCATTCAGCTTACACTCTGCCTGGGAAGAGACCAAATGTAACCTCTCCCTGTACGCTGGCCTGTCCCTGAGCGATTCGATGGTGCAGGCGCTTGTCAATGCATGTATTCGCCACCCCGACTTCATGGTCATGCTCCGCAAAGGAGCAGATGCACAGGCTATCCATTCTTCACCTATCGTGCGGACCTCTCGCAGGCAACATGCCTGGAGTTCTTCTGTGCTTACTTGGGAGAAGACGTGTGACTTTGTCCGGAAGCTGGCCAAGATCAGGTCTTTACATAAGTGGGCAACAAGGACGAATTGTGCGACGCGCTCAGTTAGGGCCCCTACGAAGCAGCGGGTGAGTCGGAAGGATATTTGTAGGTAACGCCCGAGATCACACTCGGTCACTACCAGAGCTTGCGGGGATGTATGCGGGCCACATCGCAACGAATCACTATCCACTTACCAACTGGCATTCTTTGGATACATCCAGCCATGTAACCACGATGGCCGCGGGACCACTGCTTGGTGACAGGGCGGAATCTGTTATCACCACCCAGACAACATTCCAGTGCGTTCTCCAACCAAGTTTTGGAACGATCGATTCAGATTCCAGGGTCATTGCTTCCAACTTGAAGTTCCCAAACCTGTTTCAAACTTGCGGTGCACTGAATATCATGGTGCAGAGTAGATACGTCTCCCTCAAGTAGCAACTGTATTGAACTTAGTTCATATTCTTGGCTCTGCATTGAAGACCCTTGGCACTACACACGATACCCAACATCGGACGTTGGACATACTGATCTGTAGGGTGTTAAGTAACCTTGGGTGGAGTTGTACATTGTGTAGTCCTGGAAAACTACACCAGAACGATCGCCATGACGAGCCAACGGAACAACACCAATGAGACCTGCGGTGGTAGGGTTGACCGTTTTGCTGAGTCAAGCTCGATCGAGAGGAGATACTTGAAACAAACACCTTCCGTGGCCCGGTAGCACTTACAGTACTTCAATGCAACGCCCAGTACTCAGTCGCGGCGCAGGTTTCAGCTTGGAGCTTATGCGCCGACCAGGTTTGTCCGGCACAGTCGCAGTGACTGATTGAATCCGCGCCGGTACCGCGGAGTGTGCGGAACCAGTTGGACGCTCGTCAAATCGCCCGTCGCTAATTGGCCAGAGGCCATGGGAACCTCCATCAACAAAATAGATAGAGACCGAGTAGTCCAAAATTATGCGGATGGCATCAATCCGAGGGTCAATATGCCATGTTTGCTTGTGAGGAGCTTGGACACTCGTCAAATCGCCATTCGCTAATTGGCCAGCGGCCATGGGAATTTCCATCACCAGAAATGGAGCGAAATAGATAGAGCGAGTAACCCAAGATTGTGCAGGTGGCATCAATCCGAGGGTCAACTTAATGCCATGTTTGCTTGTGATGACTTGTCGCCTTGTTTGCAAGGTCACTCGCACAGAGCGTTCGGGTGTCAATCGTAAACAGTTGCTCCGTTTCACCCATCCCTAGTGCTCACTACTTCCTTGCTGAGCCACCATGTCACCCGCCGACGCTCCGTTCAACTCCGTAGATTTGTATTATTGACAAATTGGTCTGGAATTCATTCCTTATATCTTCCCAAATTGCAAGCAAGGTGTTGGGCGGCCCACCTTGTTGAATCAACCAAGCTCACATAAATCCACATACCGTCTTCATTGACCGTCGCCTCTAGAATGTCCTCAGAAATGAACGGTCCCTTCGCTCTCCCCCTTCCTCGACATAGAGATGCAAGAATTGTGTCAAAGCCATCCGTCTGGGTTCTGGACTCCAATGGCCCGGAAGACATCCCTCTTGCCGAGTGTGACAGACGTGGCAGAGAGGGTGGAGTGTGTTGCAAGGACCTTAAAGACAAGGATCGCCGCACCCTCATCAACCCTGATATCGTCCGCGATGTGTAAGTCTTTTACCTCTTTGTTACCTCTATGATTGCGTCTCCTCCGTCATTTCATACACACACTTTTTCAGGGTCATTGGTCTCTCTGACGGTTTGACTGTCCCCTTTGCGTTGACGGCCGGGCTGTCATCTCTCGGAGAGTCCAGGCTAGTTGTCCTCGGGGGCACAGCAGAACTCATTGCAGGGGCTATTTCCATGGGAATCGGTGGATTCCTAGCCTCTCAAGCGGAAAGAGACCATTATCGGTTCTTGAAGCGCCAGACATCGTCAAGAATACTTCGCAGCTGCGAGGGAGAAATGGGAAGAGAGGTTTTAGCTATTCTCGGCCCAGTCGGCGTCGACGAACGCACTTCGAGGGCTGTCACAAAACGTTTATGTGACATCGAAAGGGACAAAGGTGTAAACGGGAATACCTCATCAGCCTCAGACGAAGAAAGTCAGTCTCACGGGCGGAAGTCTGACTTGGGGCTGACTCCGTTCTTACTCAAGTTTGGCGAGGGTTTGGGTTCGTTCTTTTCCCTCCTTTCTGGCGAATAAATTTTTCATAGATCTTGTCTTTATTAACAGAGGAGGTGCCGACAAGTCGCCTATATAAGTCAGCAATCACGATTGGACTTGGGTACCTTATTGGAGGGATCATACCACTCGCTCCTTACTTTTTCCTCGCCGCTGCTCGTGTAGCCTTGATGTATTCCTGCATTCTGACCGGGTTCGTACTGCTGGTCTTTGGGGCAGTCAAAGCCAGGGTAACCGGGGCAGGCCAAGGAATCAAGGGATACTTGTGGGGTGCAGTGAGTACATTACTTGTCGGCGGAGCTGCTGCAGCTGCAGCGTACGCCATTGTTGCACTCCTCGAGACATAGCCGGGAGAGGTACTGCCTTTTCCTCAGCAATTTAGTCATTAATCTCGCAGATTACCGTTGTCGGAATGTTGTTCCGATTCATGTAGACCGCGCTATGTCATAATTATATCTCTGATCATACCGTCCTACGGGAATTAATCCACGGCAAACTGCATCTGGGGATGGTCAGCTAGTGCGACGATAATCGAACAGGACCATATAACCAATCCACTACCGTCAAACTTGTAAGACTTATCCATATTGGTTAGGCCATCTGGGATTAAGATGACGTGTAGCGCTGTGTACCGTGACATGATGTCCATGCTAATGTTCGTACTCAGCTATCCAATAAACGACCAAGAATTTGTCGCCGGACTTACCAGCTGCTCGCACTCGCAAGAATTCGTTGCACCCTTTGATGCTAACACCTCTGTACGTGGTAGTGGGACTAGTTCAATCGGCGGGCCAACCGCTTGCTGTGTCGAACAGCCTGCGCCCCGGAAGCAGAAATATCAGTATTGCAATATCCACCACAAGGGGGACGCACGTTGGTATTGCTAGCAACAGGGCGGGACAACTTACACATAAGTTCCATTGAGATTACAGATACCGACGGGAAAGTGGAACGAATGCAGCTTGCGGTGACTCCTTGCCTACATAGTAGGCAAATTGGAGACAGCAGTACCGTGGAATTAGTCGGAAATCCAAGGGGGACCTGTTCCCTTGTTGTGCCCTTATCACTTGGGCAGTGACGAGAGAGGAAGAGCCAGGAATATTTGGTTCAATATTTTCTAACTTGAAGAAGCGCCATTAGTCTGACTAGTACCGTCTGAGCCGCACTCGGGTTAGGGTCACTTTACCTGTGGACTCTGACCCCGGACACTCCAAGACTCCTCAAGCCTGTGACCTAATCGTGCTCGTTACCGCCGACGTTGAACACGAGCTGGCTTCAGCAAACAAGTTGAAACTTGAAGTGATACTCGTTTCTGCTACATAGTCCCGGTCAGGGGGCAATCAAAACGTGTTCTGGTCAATCAATCCACTGCCTCCGTGGAACGGTTCCTTCTCCTTTTCACCGCACCAGTCCTCGACGTCAGCAATTCCACCGCTATGATGATCCAGACTTCGGATTCTGCGGCTAACATGCTAGCAGAAGATGATTTTGGAATCACATACTACATAGAGAACGCCCAGCAATTTTGGTCAGGTACGTTTCGTCACTCATTCCATACCTTGCAACTTTTGGTTATCAGAAGAAACTTACTGTCCCCTGTTGGGGTCTTTCCGTTTCCGCTCCAGAACTTGACGACATCCTACGTCTCCCGGGCGATGGTTCGGCCACATTATCCATGCTTGATACTACACTCCGGAGGTTCGTATCCTTATGTGCTTCTTATCACGGTCAGCTCCCTCAGCTTCTATTCTGCCATCTTTCTGATCAGATTTTGTCAGCAGAATGCTACCTTCATAGTCCGCTGCAATTAGAGCACGCATGTCAGTTACTTTTGGATTCCGAGCTCTTCGCTTTTCACTCCGAGAGGATGTGCGAACTCGTGATCGAGGATGTGCAGTCGGTACGTAGAACAATGGGCATACTGGTCCCGCACATCTTACACGTGTTTGTAGAAAACGGATCCTCACCAACAATTTATTTTGTATAGCCTTCTCTTGTTTTGGGGTAGACGCCAATCTTCCTTCCTACGCAATCACAAGCGATGGCAACCTCTTATCCCATTACTGATGGATCATATATTGGTCGAGATTGATCCTGATGCCGATGATTCTTATATCGGATCTAATCTCGCTTCCAACGGCACAGGCTCTCGTGCAAGCATCAGCATGGGCCCAATTGCCATAGAAGGCAAGCTCAGGGTGCTAAGTGTCAGACTCCTCTATGAAGTTTGCCGGGTTCAGAAGTTGTCGGAGCAAGATTTACGTAGGTTTTTTTCTTTTCCAGGTCGGGATCGTCCGGCTGAACATCTGGCCCAGGTGTGTTTAGTGATTCGTTCATCGACCATCTCTTCGAGCTCGTCGAGCAGACACGCTTCATGTCTGACGAAACCTTCAACTACTCTGTCATCAAATTGATAGTGAGCTTTGCGACCTGTCCTTCTGACAACCATTAACCCTCAACCAGGTGGCGCTCAGCGAACAGTTCATGGTTGCAGGCCTGAAAAATACTGCTCCACCACAGGGTGTCCAAGGGAAAGTGCCTGAGGTGCGAAACCGGGTACTTGATGTACTTATATCTCGCCTTGGCTCCAGCAAGACATTTGGAGAGAACATGATATTTATGCTCAATCGTGCATGTACGTTCTACATGGATTATTCTTCTACCATGGCTGAGAATCTTCTCTAGCTCGTTCTGCGGAGGATCTTTGCATGCAGTTACTCGTATTGAAGCTGCTCTACATTTTGTTCACTTCGAAAGCGACTTCGGAGTATTTCTACACAAATGACCTCTGCGTACTTATCGATGTCTTCCTGCGCGAGTTGGTGGACCTTGACGATGAGAGTGAATCGGTAGGTAAATCCACTTCTGCAATGGTTGGAAATGCTTCAAATCCTAATAGCTGCGTCACACGTATCTCCGTGTTTTACATCCCCTCCTTACAAAAACGCAATTACGGGATGTGCCGTACAAACGTCCTCAAATAGTGCTGGCGCTGGAGTCCCTCACGCAGAATGCCAACATCCGGGATATCAATCCAACCACGAAACGATTGGTCGAACGGTGTCTCAGCGGGGAGTGGTGTGTGCATCTGCGAAAGAGTTCCTTTGACAAAGATACCCTGAATCATCAGGGCAGTTTCCGTCAGGATAGTCCTAGCCACGACATCCTTGCGTCGACGATGCAAGCTAGTCTACAGTCTCAAGCCGCCAAGTCAACTGGCTCCGAAAGACAGCTCAATGGCGCCATTCCACCCCCGGCGAAGCCGAAACATACCAGGACCAGTCGCAGCATCGAGAATATACAGTCACAGTCTATTAAGCCGCCCCCGTCGCGATCGGGCTCTGATGGTATCAGGAGGCCAAGCACGGAGAGTGCCACTAGCCTGGGTGTTGTAGCTTCAGCCACTACAAATGCACCGAGGCGAAGAGACAAGCTTGGTTCTATGGACGATGGTTCGCTCTTGCAGCAGACAGAAAAAAATCTCCAACTTAAGCATTATCCCCATCTTCCACCGTCGTCTGGCCTCCCACCAACTACGTCCACCTCCACCCAAAGGGCACGCAGGCCGCCCCCCGCTCCTCCAAAGAGGCGTAAACCCCCTCCAGTACCACTTGGACAGACCCACGGTGGAGCTCTCATCACTGCTATCGCAAGCTCCTCATTGTCTACTCACAATCAACTTGGGAAATAGGGGGTGCTATTGTTCTCGGACTCCGAGTATGATAATGCCTGATTGCGGCCTCTATTATGCCCATCTCTACGAGCATATCTGCATATCATTGGACACCATAGCACGCACTCAGTCTATATATATATCTTAAAAACAAGGTAAACACTTTTCAACTATCGGTCGTCACGGTTAATAGTGCCCGTATATTGGAATGATCTTATTCTTTTGCATGACTCATTCGATACCCTTATCTTGATGAACGCTGTCGGGTCCTTCAGTCTTCGCATGCACACTCTACCGATCCTTCCCCCATTCGTTCGTTTTCCAGATTAGAAGGAAACTGTTCCTGCATCTTGCTAGATATTAACAAAAAAACATCTGAATTTGCGATCTCGGCCTTGACGGTATCGTGCTGCAAAAGCTACCTCATGTGAACGCCAAATAGCTGCGTATCGATCGAGCTGGGTGAAGTCTCATTTGTCCGGAGGCAGCATTCACACAAAGAAGAGACCGATAGCAACGGGGAGCAGACTTTGTAAATTATTGGTTCGGAACGGTTGGTCTTACATTGAGTGAGATATTTCCTTAGTGATCCTAGCTGTCCGCAGATATGAATGACAGGCCAGATCTGCTTATCGCTGCGCTGAGCGCCCCGCATACCTGGAGGCTGGCAGTGCGTTGGGTGCAACATGGATTTGGAAGTCATGTGAAGTTTGGTATAAGTAACATCTGGCGTTGTCGTGCCACTGGTGGTCCTTCTCAAGAGGATGGGGACCTCTGCTGTTACAAGCCTTGCACAACGAACCAACGACCCAAGGCTTGCGGACTTTCTCCATCGATTGGTGGAGTGGTAGTCTTGGCCCGGTTGGCGCTAAATAATATCTTCCATTGGTGGAAGGTGTTTGCGATTGCGCATGGTGCTGCGCCAAGCCCGGCTTTTCATACAAGTTGAAACCAAGGTCTCTGCAACGTAAACTTTTACTACATCTTCGTGGCTCCAATCTGCCCAACCCGTGTCCTGCTTTATGGGTGAGCGGAAATTCGTACAAATTTATACTTGGATAAAGGAAATGAAGGGCTTCGTCCGAGTTTTGCTTTGTTCCCCTAGATCAGTTTATCTTCTGCGAGTGTCTCGTTCCTCTGAGCCTCAGCACTTATCATGGTCAGTCTACACATTTCTTGTGTAATCAGACTCTTGGCTTGTCTTTGGCACTGAGTGCCTTGCTATCCGCGGGTGGAACACTTCCAGGTCCTGCTAGTCGCGATACGTCTCACTTTAAATACGATATTAGCACCCAGAGGACGTACTTTTAAATATCCACAGCAACCACACGTTTCGAGGATGTGACATCGAGTGCGAATGAGGTAGATTGTGGCTCACTTACCCGTCGAAACGGATTCTAAAACTTGGATTTCTAGATGCACCACCCGGAACCTTGGCGAGAATTCGTGGCTACTTCTCTGTACCAGTTCAGTTTCAGGGACAAGTACGGGCACGGGATGGGAGGTGTATCAGAGACGTCCTCTAAATCTGGTATTCTCTGTCTCCCGACGGAGAACGCATTCGTGTCTATCCTGCTGCTGCCGGTGCCAGCATCGCAACATTCCGTCATGACCGATTTGTCCCGAGCCTTATGAACACCCTTATATTCCCATGATGTAGTGACTGATGTTGCTATCGTGACCATGTTGCTAAGGGCGGGCGAAATCGGCGGTCGTGCATACTCGAAAGTTGTTGCAGTGGGTTGCGGCTGCAGACCGATCCAACGCGATCACACGCATCGCTGCGGATCACCTGCCAAAAAAGCATGGGAGATACCCGGCTCGTCATGCGAGGATATCGCCACCTGCAAACGACCAAAGGACCGAATTTGGCCTCACGTGACCATTTTCACACCAAGATCAAACTCCGACCGCCTTTCTCGAGCACCCAAGGTGAATTTTTTTGTGCCGACTGCGGGAACCCCTGGGGTGGCTCTTCCAGATCGGGAAAGTCACCCCCCCGGGCTTCTTGGCAAGCCTCCGGCTTGCCGACTCCTTGTTATGACCAAATTTCCCCGCTCATGCTCTTTTTTATTTGTCAACACAGGACTCGTTTATTCCAATCACCACGATCATCGTTCCTGCGACCCAGTCTCTCGTAGCATTAGTGTTTGTGACCACTGACGAATGGATTGCTCACTGGGGTTGCTATTGTGATGACTAGCTCAAGGCATTGGTGTTGCCCTACACTATCTGCGTAACCGTTTCTTGGCAGGTGTATCCATTCCTCCTTCCTCAGCCGGGTCTGAGAGGCCCCTGCTTGATGACGAACTACTCGCTGCACGCTTCCTCCCTCCTAAGAGGAGGACGTCAGGCGAGGAATTTGGTAACCATAGCTCCTCATCCTCATCCTTGACATCAGTCAAGCTTTCGTTATCAGCATCCCCCAACTCATCGCTGTCATGGTCATCCATCCCTACCTCAAGATCAGGACTAAATACCCGACTTTGACTTTGGCTCGAGGTCTGCCTGGAGTTTCTCCAGCCCTCCCTGACCTTGGGTTTTGTAGGCGTCGCGGCGACAAGTGTTACCCCTTGGGAGCCCTTGTCATCCTTCTTTGCTTCCTTCTTCGGCTTTGCCGGCACTTTCGTACTTGAATTGTTGGGTTGACTCGCCTGTGATTGCTGTGCGCGAGGTTTGAACCCGCGCGACATGCTGACTTCGCGACTGAGAGCCCGTTTGAGGGATGACGATGTCCCGGAGGAAGAGTTGGAGCGCCTTGCGGACGCATCTTGCGCGAGTGAGACGGACAAGGAACGTGATCGAGATCGCGTGTCTGACGCGGTGGTGTGGGGCAGGATAGAGGAGGAGCGCTGGATGGGTTTTGGGCTAGGTCTGCCCTTGGACCGGAAGACGGAGGCGGAGGTGGACGATCGGGTGAGTTTACGATTAGGACGTGGACGAGCGGGACCGGCCACTTGAGAGCCAGGACTTGATCGCGTGCCAGTCTCGCTGTCTTCGTCTGCAAAGGGCGAATGGGGGAAAAGTTTACGGCGCAAAAGCGCACACAAGTCGGGAAGGATGGCTTTGAATCTGCCATGAATAGGACTCAATAAACACCATGATTTACGTTCCGATGGGTGAACTCACTGGCGTTCGACGACATTTTCGCAGAATGCTTGCATCCAATCGCGTTCGTCTCTGTCCGCCGGTTTATTCGCGTCATTCATGTTGATGACAAGCTGCCACATGGAGAGCTTGTCCATGAATGACTCTAATCGCTCCTGTGCGGATGGAATGATGACCTTTGCTCGTTCTTTCTGCCGTTTCTTCTTGGTTGTGGGAACCACATCATTAGCAGGTATCTTCACTGGGGCGAGTGGGGTGCAAGGACCAGGCAGGGAAAGTTTGAGGAGGTAAAGGAGGACTTGAAGCTGTACCCTGCATACGTACGGTCAAAAAGAGGCATCTTGCACACGAAACCGACACCCACTCTCGTCTCTCAAGCCTCTCGAGCCACTCATTCCGCGACTTTTCCTCGAGCATGATGACATCTTCATTGTTAGTGCTCGTAGTGTCTTCCCCGACCTCACTCATCTCGTAGCCAAGCGCGTACCACATCATGCATTCTTCCAGTCCACCTCCCCCACCGTCCTGCACGAGAATCTCTGGGAGATCTGTGTGGTATTTCGCGACGACAGACCGAACGGAAAGGAGGAGCGGATCCAAGAGGGCATGGAGGGGGTGGGGGGAGTCTGGAGATTGTGGTGACGCGTCTTGGACTCGGTACAAGGACGGGACAAGGAGATTAATGGGCACGATCGACTTTGACTGGTTAGAAACGCGTCTGAGTACAAATGGAGGAGGGATGGTACCTCTGGGAGCCAGAGAAATTGGAGATAGGTGCGAACGACGAACTGGTCTGGGGTTTCCAAGTCAAGGTCGGTGAATGGGTAGTCTCGGGCGATTGTCTTTTCTTGTGTCGTCGTCCATCTCGCGTTGGAGCTCGCGAGCAGCGTCAGAGATTGGACAACAGTCATGAATGAGACTAGTCACGGTAGCGTGGCGCGACCGTCCAACAAAATTGGGTTGAGAACACAACTACATACATCCAATTATACGTATCTATCTAAGAAGCGAACTTCCACTACACCCTCCCAAACAGTGCGGTCCCAGAGACTCTCCCGGCCCGCTCAAGACCTTCGTCCTGGAGCATGTAAGCGGGATTATAGCGCGCGCACTGCGATGGCAGTTTCGCCTGACCGTTTCCAATCACGAGCTCGCTCTCCACTAGACACATGGTAGAAGGATCACTAGCAATGACGCGGAAAGACCCAAGGGTGTCGGAATGGTCGACCGATTCCGTGCTGGGCTCGGCCGTGCATGTGCGCTCTGGGTCACTGGCGATGACCGTGAAGTCTTCAAAACGGCCACCTTCTGTCGCGGACTCGAGATTGTATGGGGCGGGTGTCTTGGGATTCGGTAGGTTGGCAACAACTGTGGGACAAGTTTCCGACGACACGTCGTCTTGGACCCGCAGTGCGGGATTTGGAAATGTGTTGTATATCGAGCCAAGGGATGTATACCTGTTCTCTCTTCTCAAGACGAGTCTCTGTAAGTACAGGAAGGCTTACCCTTGGTCATACAATGAACAATAAGGCACATGCAAACGCCGTAGGAACGTCCATACATCAGCGTAAGACCAGTTAATGATGGGATTAACACGTTCGAATGAGGGCCAGCCGGCATCCGTCTTGTTCGTATACGTGAGTGTGGCTATCAAACGTTACCTGGCGATTCATCTCGCAGACGGAGGAAGAACTCACCGCCGTGCGGGTCTGATCTTCTTGTTCCAACTAGTATAGCTTCTATTTGTGGATATTTCTCCTTGTAGACATGTAGGGCACGCCGCATCCCTTCGCCACCGCGAGCGTTCCCGACAGGCCGGAAGAAGCCTGTATGGCTCACGTAGCCTTCGTTTTGTTTGCGTGGAACGGGAGTTGTCGTGCCCGGGGTAACACTTTCGACCGGCAGTCGAACATCCGATTCAGAGAAGCATGTAAAAAGGTCGAGGTTATATGCTCTGGCCGACTGTGGGATGAAATCCTCTAGTTCTGTAAACGGCGAAGGAACGGGGATGTAGACGGCTGGGATTGGTTTGGTACTCAGGGGAGTGCGGCGGGCCAACGCCGCGGCGTAGAGATGGAGGAGCACAGTACCTGTGAACAGTCAACAGAGCCCGGGCGAAGAGAAGTTCTACACACAGTCCTTGCCCCCGTTGAAGCTGATCGACACCCCCTCCGGTCTGCAAGCGATCTGCATGCTGAACGCGACACAAACCAAATCGGCACGCACGTATATGTATCCAGAGCGCTCTCGATGACATCCAGGGCCTCCCTGACACGCCCGCTGATCGGTTCTCTCGACGCTGCGAGGTCGTAGACCTCACTTGATATCACCTGTCTGTCGACGGTCATGTAGGTTGGACAAGTCATTAGTTGGCTATTTATTCGCGTGCTGGGAAGGTCGTGCGCTGTGGTCAACGACAAGTGGAGACTTTCTTTTCATACAGTCGGGAAATACGCAGCAGATACGGGGTGGGAATATACCATCCGGGGATGGTGTCCTGCATAGTAAATACGGTATTATCAGCCTTCTTTTCGCCCGCATCTCTACTCGGTTCGCGAACAATGCCCGCCATCGTACTCGTCACTGGAGGTACTGGCCTCGTCGGGAAAGCAATCCAATACGTTATCGACAATGAACCCGAAGGCTCGCGCTTTGGAAAGCAGCTAGGCGAGAAGTGGATCTTTGCCAGCTCTCGCGATGCCGACCTGAGGTATCTCTCAAATCTGAGTAGGGGACAATCGGACTCATGTGTGTACTTCATACGAACAGGGACCCCCAACAAACCTCGCAGCTCTTTGAAAAGCATCAGCCTACGCATGTCATTCACTTGGCAGCCCTTGGTGTGTTTCCGCCCGATTCTTCGTGTCTCGATTGTTCTGATGCTTGTGCCATCAGTCGGAGGCCTCTTTGCCAACAGAGAGCGCAAGGTCTGTAGCGATGATCTGCGCGATGATATATCTTAAGCTTGGCGATCTTCCACTCCAGATGACGTTCCTCCGGGACAACATGTTGATCAATGATAACGTGTTGCACACCGCCCGCATCAAAAAAACGCAAAAAGTCATATCGTGTCTTTCAACATGCGTATTTCCAGATAAGGTCGAGTACCCTCTAACAGAGGACAAGGTGCACCTTGGTCCCCCTCACGACTCTAACTTTGGCTACGCATACGCCAAACGAATGGTTGATGTGCAAAATCAGTCCGCTTGTCTCCCATGTTCATTATGCTCTTAATCCTCACCCTATTCAACAGCGCATACAAGGAAGAATTTGGTTGCAACTTCACATCCGCTATTCCCACTAATGTCTTTGGACCCCACGACAACTTGTGAGTCTAACTAGTACATGTTTCCATCCATCGCTGATCGGACTCGAATAGTGATCTCAAGTACGCTCATGTTATCCCCGCTCTCATTCACAAGTGCTACCTCGCAAAACGTGAGGGCCCGGTTATGCCGTGAGCAGTGACGCGAATTTAACCCCGCTCTAGAGAACGGGGGACCATTCAAAGTCATGGGCGATGGTTCACCCTTGCGCCAGTTTATCTACTCTCGCGATCTTGCCAAACTCTTCATCTGGCAGCTGCGCGAATACGAGAGTGTTGAACCCATCATCTTCTCTGGTACAGTTCGAACT
>JBBPRB010000489.1:0-15529 GCA_038092815.1 Hortiboletus rubellus | reverse complement strand
TAAGTCACTATGATATTAGGATAGTAGGTACCTGTAGAATACTCAGTAAGTCACTAAGTAAGACTAAAGGTAAATGGTCCGATGTAAGGTACTGCTTAAGTAAGCAAGTAATACCAAATATGGAATCAAGAATCCAACATGGAGATGACGTGCAAGGCAGGTCAGGGAGTAAGATCGCTTGGGGTGGGTGGGTGGGTAAAGCTGCAGTGCTTCACGACCAAGCTCGATCGCCTCCTCGATGCAACTCCTCCCCCCTCCTTCCTCAAACTTGGTGCCGAGAGATTTTGCTCGTGAAAGCAACTGTTCAACTGGTAGGCACATCATCAGTACAATGCTCTGCACGACGGAAAGACACAAATACCTTCTGAATTCATACTGGCTGGCCAACCTCGATTCAACACGATGGTTTGAAAAAACGTTGGTATGTGGTGGGCGGGTGCAGGGCTAGCACCGCAAAGGCAACGATGCAGGTTCTATCACACGCGTGGACAGTGTGTTCAGCGAGCGCAAATTTCATTCATTGCAAAGGGCTATGTATCCGCACCCCACTCTTTCGCCCTGTTGGAGGAATCCTCTCTTCCTCGCTCACTGCCATGGCCCATCGCGACAGCATGTGGGAGAAACAAAATGGAATATCTTCACGAGGTCCTCAACGACCACCTGCTATCACCACCAGACCACGATCGTCATCTTCGGAAACGCATCCCGATTTCTGTGTCGCCAGAGCTCAATTGCCGTCACCTCCCAAGCCGTCAACTGCCACCACACCACCCCAGGTCGCCACCGTAAGCACACCCATACGCCTATCAATACTTTACGCTTGTGGCTCATCCCAAGTGACATGGTCATGTCAGGTAGTGAAGGTAGCGCGTCAAACGCCGATTGGGACGCTGTGGAAGAAGATGATGGTACGTGGAAGGGGAGCCTTTGAACACCACGCAAGTATGGTACCGAGGATGTACGATTCGAACCCACTCGACAAGGCTCACCTACTCCGTGACGATGTCAGGAGGACAGCGGTATGGCGATGTGGTTTATCCACCGGAAGAGGACAACTTGCATAGCCCCCATCGCGGAAGATCATGGTACGACGACTACAATCCCTCCTACGAATCAGGCGTCTTGTTGACCTATCCGCATGTCCAGGTTCCGGGTGACAACGTATGGCAGAGAATAGAAACGTTAGAGTGGTGGCGACGGATGACTTGTGAGACGGAAAGGGTGGTGGAGCACAAGCATGATGAACAGGATGGTGATGGTGAGCGTCAAGACAACACCTGACGAAAAAGGAATATATCAACGCTCTCTTGAACAAACCAGCGAATTGGATATGTACCTTTGTCCCATTCGTGTGCGATGGTGAGTGTCGTCCATCATCTGAGTGAGAATGAACTAGCGTTCGACATGCCAGCAAACATTCAGCAGGAGGCGAGTGCCGTAGAAGGTCGCTCGTTACCCTGGGTCAGATGGGTTTGGGTTTCATGTACATGGCTTCGGAGAGCGTTAGCCCAGACAACTTGAACGAAACACACACCTACCATGATTAGCATACGAGAGCGAGGACACATCCCTGATGTAGGACGAAACAGTCAAGGAAGCTGTTCGTGTTCTCAGAGACTGGTGGCAACTTGTGGCAGGAAAACGAACTGGGCAGTAATTCGCGTGCAAAAACAGGTCCATATCAAGTATACAGTATAGTCCGTAAGTCGTATACCTGACAAACCTACTGGTAACTAAAGTACTGGTAGGAGTACTAGTAGTCTACGCACACCACCGTCCCATACGAGTCCAGCTCCTCAAAACGTACGCTACACCAACATTATAAACAAAACGCCTGTCCGCACCCATTACGATGAGGGTATACAAAAAATAAACCAAGCGTCCATGAGTATCCAAACGAGAGATCGTTCACACTGCACAGGCACATCAGCAAGCGGGTCCAATCAGAACGACACCAACGTACGCAAGACACCCAACACCACCAAAGCACCCCCCACGACAGCCCCCATCGCCACCTCCAACCCCTGTCCTGCACCCGACGTGGCTGGCATCATCGCCGCTGTGGACGTCACGACCGCCGGAAGGTCTGCTGCCGCTGCGATCGGCTGTGTCTCCACCTGCCCCGTCCCGATGATCACCATCGTCCCGTTACTCGGTATCCCGTTCACGACCACAAACAACAGCGCCAGTCCAGGCGTCAGCACGTTCGCGTTCGGGGGCGCCTGCGACACGTGCAAGACGTACGACCCGTCGTCGTTGACGGTGTACGTGTTGTTGAGCTGCAGGTGGCGCTGACCCATGTTCATCGCGTCCGTCGTGAACCCGCCTCGCGAGAACACGATGGTCGTATTGGCAGCCGCACTGTTGCTGGACGTGCCCTTGTACGATGTCGAGGAGACGGTCAAGTCGAAGTAGGGCCCACCATAGCTGAGCGTCTGCGGGACGCCCGTGACTTGCGGACGGACGCTCGACGAAAAGTAAGGTGGGTAAAAGATCTCGGCGGTGTAGGTCGTCGGATAGGGTGCGGTGAGCTCGACGTCCAGGTTGGGGTTCGATCCTGTGATCAGCACGGACGCGTCGGGCAAAAGAATGGCGGTCGAGTGGTACATGCGCGCAATGCTGCTCGAGCTGAGACCGGCGTTGGACCAGCGCGAGCCCTTTGGCGCATTAGGATTGTAGATGGCAGGGGTCCCAACGGGTCCCGACGCGAGGGACTGGAAAAATGGCATCTGATCGAGTGATGGAACGTAGAGCGTCTGGTTGGCGAACCCAGCAGTGCCATTCGTGGCACCGTTGATGACGAGCATGGTGCCGTCGGGAAGACTGACGAACTGACCCATCGTGCGGCCCAAGAGCATGTCGTCGTCTTGCTCGTACGCTGGCGCGGAGCCATCCTGAGGCTCAGGGGTGAGACGCTGGCAGTCTTTCGACGCCGGGTATGTCCAGGTGTTGTAAAAGGGCCATGAGTAGTTTCCGTAGTAGTCCGCGGGCATGTCCGATCCACCGCAGAAGAGCACGGTGGGGGTGTAGTTGTTGGCCGGGGTGAGGGGGAGCATCGCCACCGCACCCGAGGCAGGGTACACGCGCGCGACGCCGCCAGGCATGCTAGGGAGTGGCATTTCGATATTTTGATTGGGATCCCACAAAACTAGCATGCCCTCAATGACGACATCTGAAATGCATGGCGAGCAACTCACTGGTGGAGAGGTTGGCCTGGACGAGCATCTTACCTGATGGCATGAGGTAGGTGTGAGCGTACGAGTTGAGACCCGAGGTGGTGGTCATAAAGTTCATGAGCGTGGCAGGGCCGCAGCTGGGGTAAAACTCGTACGTCGGCGTCGCACCTCCACCCTCGTAGGTAGGATCGGTGTTGGGCATGTTCCTATTGACGTACCCGCCCGAGACGAAGCCGCCGATCAGGACGACGGTACCGTCGGCGAGTGCTTCGGTACCCGCGTACCAGCGCATGTCCAGCATGGAGAGGATGGCAGGGTTGTCGAACCATTGACATTCGGGAGAAGACAAGTTGTCTTGTGTGCATGGATTAAGTATTCGGATGGCTTTTCTGCCATCATAGTCGCCGTAGACGGCGTCGTAGTTCGGGGAAGACGGTGACCCGGATCCTATCCGGGAAGAGAGGTTGAGTTTCCATAAATGGAGCAACAAAAGGGTCCCCCCACCGATGCTGATGGCCCCGTTGCCGCCAAAAGTGGCATATGACCCATTAGGAAGATGCATTCCGGACGCACAAAACGTGTTGGTGAGCACGCTCATGGTCGTCGCTTCGCGTGTGTTGATGTTCCTATTTTCGTTCCCGTCAAGAGACCGCGAGACAAGGACGGTGATAACGTACCAGACAGCACCCCAGGCAGGATGGTCGTTGATTCGGGCCGCGTTGCCCTCGGTCTTGTCGAGAATGTAGACCATCTCTTCATTTCCAAGAAACATCTGGCGAGGAATGAACCAATGAGAAGTCGGACTGTCTCAGAGCGGTGCACCATCATGGCACTGACTAGAGTGCTACTGACCTGTACAAACGAGCCGCCACTCTGAGCGGTGCGGAGAGGCATGGGCTGGAGAGGGCCAGCCATGGTGAGATAGTACGGGGCATGCAGGAGGGGTGTAACTATAAGGACAGGCTGATGGGAGTGACTACAAGGACAGAACAAAGTAAACTGAGAGGGAGAGTACTGGTAAAGTAGCAGGCAGTGCCCTTCAAAAAACAAGTGCTATTATCGGACTATCCGAGTCAGATCCGGGCCGTCAATCAACCGGAGGGCTTCCCGGAACTCCGGATTTCGCGCCGTTCGCGCCATTCGTGCCGTCCGTGCCGTTCGAGTCATTCGTGCCACCCACCCAGCTTACCTAAGCGAGGGCCCACTCGGATTTCGCGCCGTCGCGGCTGACCTCTGCTTCTATACTTCATATTGACATCGCCCAGACAGCACGCCGGGCCCGCCACCTATCCCAACACCTTCGGTCTCCTTCTCGTAGGTTCCTTTGATGTACTATCAGCTTGGTAAGTACGAGTGTCCAACTTTACGACATGAGAGTCCTTAATGCCATCTACATTATAGCGTTCCCGCCATGTCTAATCCTCTGTTTTCCTGCATGTATCCGAAGCTTCCGAGTCAGCCTGCCTTCAGTTCGTAAGTGATTTGATGAATCATCTGTCAAGTGACCCCGCTCATCCACTTCAGCATTCATGGATTTACCTGTTGCTGTTGCACCAACCTTGGATGCACACGCTGTGGCTGCCTTCTGTATTGCATTATTGTGCAAGCGTCGTGCCAACTCACTTTGTGAAAGGGCAGCATGCCGTTCGCACTGCCGCATCTTGGGGGGCTGCACCGCCGTCAAAAGTCATGTTTTAGCCACTGGAGGACAACAGGTCAAGGATGACCACCCACCATATGATTTTACTGCTGCTATGCCTGTACCAGAAAGTCTCGTGTTGCTGGCCGATCCAAGCCCTGAAGAACCCACCTCAGCATCCGCTCCTCAAGAACCAGTCTCTACTAGTGCCCAGCCCGAAGCTAACATTCCTTCCGCTGGCATTCCTTTATTGAGTGGCAGCCCTTCCCATCAGTCTATCATCCCGCACTCTTTTGACAAGAAGTCCATTGTCCGATCTCCCTCCCCCACTCCAGGCTGCTCGTTTATCCCAGAATCTGTTACTTCTCTCCAGCCTATTGTCGCCACGGGTTCACTTCACATTGATGTGAACACCGACTTTTCCCATCAGTCTATCATCCCTCCCTCTTCCGACAATCATTCCTTTGTCCAATCTCCTCCCACTTCTGGTAGCTCGTTTCTCGCAGAACCTGGCCCCACTCTCCAGCCTATTGTTGCCACAGGTTCACCTCTGAGTCACATCGATGTGGACATCAAACCGCCGCCACTTGTCCTCCAAGATAGTGAGCTGCTTTCAACCAATGTGAAGAATACAGTTACTGTCTATGTCTGGAAACAAGTGAGTGCTGGCGCTTTCTGTTCTTACTGTTTACTAACGATTCATAGGAGGGTTCGCCACCTGCCCTTTATCAGTTCCAGAGTGGATTTCGCTTCCCTTATTTCTCTTTCACACCGACCATTCTCCGTCGTCTTGGTCTTTCTGGCCTTAACGTCCAGCACTACTCTCACTCCCATGCACAGTGGATTTATATCGAAGCTGATCACACCCTCGAGCTTCCTGATGGCGAACACCCAGTCCTCTTTGTCAAATCTGGCCCTGTGGAATCCTGCCCAGATTTTGTCCGCAATTTAAAGAAATTCCTTCCTCGCTCTGGTACCCACCGCTCTCTCTGCTCGACACGTCTGCATGACACAGCTTTCTCTTCTGTTCAGGAAGAACCTGGGTCTATCCTCGCGTCATTGAAGACCAAGGGCAAGAGATGTGCTGATGTGGGGTCGCCTTCCAATGCTGCCACCGGGGATGAGATAGATGAGGTCCCGTCATTGAAGGCAAAGGGAAAGAGACGTGCTCGCTCCCTTTCAGTCTCATCAGAAGGCTCTTTGACCAGTGACTCCTCTGAGTCTTCAATCATCGTTGTTCCATATAAGCGCTCCCGTCATAACCAGCTGTCTTCATCCACAGATGATGGCTCCATGTCCTCGAACTCGCTTGTCGATGAACTCAACACTGGTAACTTGCTCTCGCACGGGGAATCATGGGATAATGCCATCGAAGTAGAGAATGTCCGACACTGGCCAGTAGACTTTTATCTTTTTGAAGTCGCAGAGGGCTTCCGATCCTGCAGTCATGCTGCTGCTACTCATAGGGGAGTTGCTACTGCCTTTGAACGCTTCTTTGGAGTCCCCTTCGTCTCTTCCACCTTCTATGACAACCGTTGTATCTGGGAGTATCTCCCCAACTATGCGCTTCGTCAACGCTTGATCAACCTTGGTCAGCATGAAGATGCTACTTGGGTTGCCTTCATGGCAAAGGCAGCACACCCTCCTCGCAAATAGCCTTATTGATTTTCATTGTCGACAATTCACATTATTCATCTCTCATTGCCATGGATATAATCTTCATAGTCAATGTAATCACATGCATGTAACCATGTAACTAGGCTGTAACTCAGACATTGTCTTGGCCTGTCTCTGTCCATCTCTTTCTGCCTATTGTCCGTATCCGTCCGTCTTTGTCTTGTCTGCGTTTGTATCTCAGAGTCAATATAATCATATACACATGATCTCTGTCCGTCTCTGACTGTCTCTGACTGTCCACCTCTATGCATCCATCTCTGTCTGTTAGTGACCATCCATCCATCCGTCTCTGTCCCTGTCACTTTGTCTGTCCATGCATCACTCCGTCTCTGTGTGTCTCTGTCGTCATCCGTCCATCTCTGTGTCTCTGTCACCAGGCTTCGTCTGTTATCCATCTCTGTTTGTCAATAACCATGCATCCGTCTGTCTCTGTCCCTGTCACTTTGTCTGTCTATGCATCCAAGTCACTTCGTCTCTGTGTGTCTCTGTCGTCATCTGTCCATCTCTGTGTCTCTGTCACCAGGCTTCGTCTGTTATCCATCTCTGTTTGTCAATAACCATGCATCCGTCCGTCTCTGTCCCTGTCACTTTGTCTGTCTATGCATCCGAGTCACTTCGTCTCTGTGTGTCTTTGTCGTCATCCGTCCGTCTCTGTGTGTCTGTCACTTTGTCTGTTATCCATCTCTGTCTGTCAATAACCATGCATCCGTCCGTCTCTGTCCCTATCACTCTGTCTGTCCATGCATCACTCCGTCTCTGTGTGTCTCTGTCGTCATCTGTCCGTCTCTGTGTGTCTCTGTCGTTATTCGTCCGTCTCTGTGTGTCTGTCCATATCCGTGAGCTAAGGTACACGTACAGTCAGGAATGGAAGTATATTACACAACCACTCACCCTGGCGTGAATCTATCTCTCTTGGAGGTGTCCTATCCAATAGCAAATGCCGGCCACTCCTGACGACCTTTTCAAACATCTTGAGCAATTGAAAGATGCACTTCCAGATGAATCCTCTATCTCTTTAGCAGCAGTCCTTCGCTTCATATCACTAGCTGAGCAGATCAAGGACGATATCATCCTTGTGCAGCTCGGCAACTACAACCCGTCTGTCCCCTCCAATCACTTATCGCCTGCAATCATAAAGTTTCTTGCTGCAAGCTGCAATATTAATGAGGTTGATGTACCTATCTACTGGAGTACATTGAAGGCTGCCGTATGGACTAGCGCCGTGCACTTGCAATGCAACAACTTGGACCGTGACTTGGGGAGATACTTTGAATCTCATGGCCACAAGTATGGCATATGTCGGTTTGATACATCTTCTAAGTCTGTGCCAAGTACTTATTGCCAACCAATTTCGGTGGTAGACTCTGATGCTATCTATCCTCCACGTCAGACATGCCTTACTACTGGCTGCTCAAACCATAAGAAACTCATGGAAACGTCACAGCAGCCAGCCATCTTGTATACACTCTCTCGTGGCCCGATTGCTACATACTCTGTTAGCCTATATTGTGATGGTATGTCACATTATTCCCCTCAACCTACGCACTTTGCTAAAAAAAAACTAGCCTGCCGTGTGAGCTTTCATAATGCTTACTATGTCGACCAAAGTGTGGCGAAACATGACCGCATGCGTACATATTATGGAAATGTTCCCTCGATTCTACATGTTGGGGGACACAAATATGCTGAGGTTGAATTGGCCCGCCTTTGGCGGATGCAAAGCATGCTTGCATGGTATGTACTGGCACAGCTGTCCCTCATGCTCAACTGGGGTTAATGGTAATGTCTGAATCACTCACCTGGATAGGATCTCAATGTCGAACTGTGCTCGCTTACACAATGTAACACTCGCGAAGAATGCTACGCCTCCCAAAGGCTTTCCATTCCAGTTTCAGCTCTCCGGTGATCACATTTGGAGTGCAGTCGTCCAGATTTCCTTGATTGAAGACCTTGCACTGTACGATGAAGTATTGATGGTTCCGCATGGTGGCGAACATAAGGACCGCTTTACTGCCGTAATTAAAGCACGCAATCTCCGCATTCAGCTCTATGGTCAGGAAGAACTTCGCCACTATTGTGAAAGGTGCACAAACCTTCACTTTGATGAAGATGGGACCCTTACACGAAAATTCTCTGTTGTGGTCACTGATGGAGTCACTGTGGGTCATCCATGTTGTGCTGTGCATAACTGCCATGAGCCTCTTCTGAACAACCGGGATCGCTTCTGCCAGCAACATCTGTCCCTCAGAAATATCTGTGCCATCGTTGGATGTGAACGCGCTATTGTTTTCCCAGCCAAGACATGTGATCTTGCTGGTCACAAGGCAGTTGAAGATGCATATACTCTTCGTGGCCAGTCTCGCTTTCAACTTCTCGCTCGTTTGCAGCGTGCTCACCTTTCTAATCCAACCAACTCATTGCTGGAAGCCAAAACGCCAAACGATGACGAAGACTTTGACTGCGAGGTGCCTGACTCAGACTCGGAGCAGCCTTTGGACAGTACAACTTCCAAGTCTCCTGGCAGCAAGCGTGAACCTAAGCCCCAGAAAAAGCTACGGGCTCGTTTTACTCGCAGACGGACACATAATGAACAGCTCATTGTTGCTCCTTGTGGGATGATTCTTGGAAGGGAGACATTCTACGGTGCAGAGGGAGTCGCAACCGTCGTGGTTTGTTTTTTTGACTAAGAAACCACTCGCTTGCTTATTAGCTTTTCATTAGGAAATGATCAAGCGCACATTTCGTGATGACTTCATCAAGCCTGACCATATTTTCTATGACAACAATTGCACGCTCTCATATATGGTTCGAAATGATCCATACTTTTCAAACATTGGCCTTTCTGTCGATGTCTTTCATTTCAAGTGCAAACATTCCACTGAGGACGAGTGGTGTCAGCAGCACTGTAATCCTGCTGCATTTGAAGACCTTGTAGGAGACGACGGTGGCTGGCGCTTCAATTCTTCCATCGCAGAGCAAACAAATGTGTGGTTTGGGGATTATCAGTCAATCTGTCGAGATATGCTTGCAGACAGGTATACATTTTTCCTCGACGAGATGATTTTGCAAAAGAACCGACTGACATACGAGAAGCTGGAGGATGAGGGTTACAAACCGAGGAGATGGCCTATTGTAAAGTAGACAATGCGAATGTTACAAAGTACATAGACGAAAGTATGTGTAAAGAGTAGGCAGCACATACATATCATAAAGTGACTAGTTTTTGTTGGAACGTGCAAGGCGCTTCTGCGCAGCCTTGACTTCACTGTCCGGTGATGGATTCGCCTTCATAAACAAGGCATACTTTCCCTGATCTGTCCGACCTGCTTCCATAAACTTCATACGTGAGGTGATCGGGAAAGCCCTCCAGCGCTTGAGATGCTCACTGAATGTTGATGGACGAAATATAACACCAGGGCCATAGGTTTGAATAAATGCTTGCCTCGCATTGATCCCCGGAGCGCTGGCAGCATTGAACACCTGAGCGACCTCAACTGTATAAAAGTCCCAAGGCCAGACACGTGCAGGTATTGATTCGCATGGGTCCGAGTCAATGTCACTTGGATCCAAGATTCCATCTGATCGTGGTGAAGATGAGGTGGGGATCAGCATGGGAGAAGCCGAGGGCGAGTCGTTATCAGGGGTGGATGGATCCGAAGGACTGAGATGAGTAGATTGTGCGTAAATGTTGTGTACTTGCTTGAAGCGCCGTGTGTGCGTGGTAGCAGATCGACTCGACTCATCATTAGAGCTGTTGCTCGCCATCTCCGAGTTGGTAGCATCAGGGAAGGCGTTGGATGGCACGCGTGATTTCTCTATTAGCCGCTGATGGTCTGCATGACACACGGAGCTTCGCTCCAATGAAAGATTGTGGCGCAGATGTGGCTCGTTTGGGCTCAAAGACAAGGCAGAAAATTGAGCAAGAACGCTGTCAAAGTCTGGCATCTCGGTGATACCTAGATTGCGAAGATAGATTTGTGGTGATTGGAGGACAACGACATGCCCTTGAAAGATGTTGGTCCATCGGCACAGTGAAAGGTTGAAACACTGGATGAGGTGTTCGCCATCCTTCCCTGAGGTGAGTCCCAGTCCAGTCAGAATGATCGAGGTAATGCGTAAATTGGGATAACCGAATCCCTGTTGAACTTGGAGTGATGACGAATCATGACCGTTCTAATTGTAAAGTAAGCATCATGAATAAAACGAGAGTGCGTGACAACGTACCGTGTGCCAACCATATGCATCAATGGTGTTTGCTGCTGCACGTTCAAGAGCTCTGCGCTCAGTCTCTGTGGCTTGCATCTGCTGACGCAGGGCTTCTTGCTGAGCATATCCCTGCGTAAAGACCGCTGGCATTTGAGAGGGATGCCGAGTGCTTGCGAGCATGTCAACATCGCCACCAACACGCTCTTTCGTCTTGGACGTGGGTTTCAATGGAACGTGGGCTGTCACTGTCGCTGGTGTGAGAGCATCAGCAGTGGTTAAAAGTGGAGGCGGAAGCACAGGGAGCGGATGGTCGTCTTGAGCCAGGAGGATGGGGTCTATCGGTATATATCGTTTCTGCTCGGTGGGAGTCATGCGGTGTTTGCGCAAAGTGCAACCCCCTAAGGCAACACAGTGCTTGCGGCAGCAACGATGCATGCAGCCAGCTGCGATGCGTGTGGAGGAGCACTTGGGGATAGCGCAAGTTGAGTTGGATGCAACAGCCAAATGACCATCCTCCGGGACGCCTGCTTGCTCGTTGACAATAGAGGAGAGCGTGGGCGATGTAGTGAGGGGAGGCGAGTTTGAAGGAGATGACTTCGGGGAACCCCACTTGAAGCATTCAGGCTTGCCCTTATCGTTTAACTTGGAGCACTGGCAGATGTGAAGGATCAAGCGATGGCCCGGATCTTTAAGGTGGTACAACATACCTTGGCGTACCATCGCCCCTGGTTGCCTTTGGAGTTCCTACTAACAACTTGCCACTGAAGCTCAGTACCGCACTCGTTGCAAAAGGGTACATATGCCGGCTTGGGGAAAAGTGCTGCTTGAACCGGGGGAGCCGCGCTAGACATTGAGGGAGTAGGTCTTGATGACGACTCGGAATGCCAGGGACAGGGGAGATTAACAGAGACCGGCGGGCGAGTGAGGAAGTCGAGAGACGTTGAAACCCAATGAACGCTGGATAACAGTCAGATTCTTATAAGTTCAGAGAATGGAATGCTACTTACCATGCCAATGAGGTGGTGACTGTCCGACATCGCGAGCAAGAGTGCCAACTTGATCACGCTGGGCTACTTGTAGAATGCCTTCGACAAGGAGCGGGCTGTAGCGCGTGCTTGAGGCACGGGGAATCAACATTTCGACCCGAAAGGGGCGAATCAACCCGGTGGGGCAAATGGGGCAAATGGGGCAAATGGGGCAAATGGGGCGAATCGCCCCGCCGGGGCGAAATCCCGAGTTCCGAGAAGTTTTGGGTTGATTACAGCAGATGAACCTATTTTGCCGCATCTTCTCAAACAAAGTAGTCTCGAATCACAAAGAATAACCCTACACCCTCTCGAATACATACAAGTACGCCAGCTTTTTCAGCTCCTCGATGCTCGTCCGATCTGCCACCACCACCTTTTCGTCATTGAACAACACCCATCCTTGATCCCCGTCCACACTCCCACAATGCGGCAATAGGATGTGCACGACATAATGCCCGGAATGCACGCTCGGCCCCTTGTGCGAAATGAACGCCTTGAGTCGATACTTGGCTGGAAGATTCGCAGAACCACCCTGTGTCTGCTTTTGCGAGGGCCCCGCAGAGACCGTCTCTTTGCAGGTGTCATGGGGATGACTGAACAACCACTCGACCACGCGCTCAGGATTCCCATCCTATACCCTGTGTCAACATATGTGAAGTGACATACAGTTTCCAACAATGCTTTACACGCTTGTGCGCGCGTGAATCCCATGTCGGTCAGTAACCCAATTTGATCCGCAGCAGGCTCAGGGACGCCCGGCCCACTCAGCTCAATGGGATCATCAATGTCTTGCGTCACATTTAGTCTCGTTCCTCGCTCACACAGTTGCTCGCTCACCGGGATCTTCCATGTGACCGAACAGCCATTCCATGGCTGCCTCAGCACCAGAATTACCAGTGGCAAGGAGGGCCTTTTGGCATCTTTTGGGGGGAAGCCCATACCCTCCAACTGAGCCATCACATCTGCATCAAATTGTGGTAACGACAGTGCAGCGCTAGGGCCAGGCCCATCCGGGAGTTCTTCTTCACCCGCCTGTAACCCCTTGCCAAGGTATTCATCCAGCACAAGGGCTCCCTGGGGCATGATATCTGTGTCTCCACGCTGTCCGTTGCGCCAAGGTTTGGTTTGAGGGGCACGTACCTAGTTTCGTCGGTACCCAATTCTTGAGCTGGAATCTCTTGACGTGAATTACCAGCACGTCAGGGAATGTGGCAAGCTGCGTCTGTCTGACCGCCTGTGTCTTTCCACACCCTGCCTCGCACTGGTACTCCAACCCCTCCCGCCCATTTTTTCCAAGGAAGAGGTCGACGAACAACTCCAACGGGACGGGCGTGTATGTTGGTTTGGACGCATCCTCCGAAATGCCCGTCGCTGGGACAGCAAGGCTTAAGACATCGATGCCCTCAATCCGATACCTAACTAGTCCGATACCTAACCCGACGACACCCCAAACACTCCAATCGCTGCTCCAATCCAAACGAAAATATCTCCGTCAGCTCACCCTCACCTGTGACGTTGTATTGGGCCGTCGATGCATCTCGGCACCGACCAATGCTTACCTGGTGCCCCTCCTCTCGCCTGATGGTTATACCGTCTGAGCACAGTGAGCAAATGTCCAAAGAACTCCTCTGCATCTTGTTGCCGCATGGTGGCAAACTCGGCGTGGCCATTGCCCACAAGCACCTTGAACCCGGTAGGTTTCAGCCTGGTCTGCCAAGGCGTGTGCTCTGGTGCACGATGCGCAAGCGGGTCCGAGGGCGCTGGACCAACGTCAGCTCCGACAAGTAATCTGAAAAGAAGTCCAACCGACGCTGTTCAGCATGTGGGTGCGAGTAGCACCCACTCAAAAGACTGTTTGCGAGCTTGAACAGCTGACATTCGAGGTAGTACCTGGCTGCACGTCGCCCAGTGTGCCAAAGCCTTTTCAGAAACATACTCCTGTGACAGATCCGATGATGGTCGGCGGTAGTACCGTTCCTGAAAAGCAGAAAGCGAAAACAATGTTTGTAGCACAGAGGCCATGTAACAACTGTAGGTAAACGCGATCAGTGACTCTGTTTACCCCATCGCTACAAGCCCACCTGTTTCCGAGATTACAGAGTCCAGTGGTCCCCAGGCCAAATACAGGCTTCAAAGCGCTTCCGTCTTCTGCAGTGAGAGAAAAGTTGAATGCAAAGTTTTGTTCGATTTGCTGAGCGGAGCATGAGCATCCCCAAGAAGGCGTCTCCCAATAAAAGAACCTTACCAACTCTGTCATGCTCTTCTCCGTCTTCTTCTGAGACATTACATTTATTCCGAATGTAGCGAGGTGCGTCGTCAACTCGGGGTCGAGACGTGGATCGTTGCGTGCATAACAGTAAATGTCTGCAGGGACGGTTAGCGAGTACATTTCGAGAATCTGTCGTACACACCCGTGCCGCACGCCTTCGGGCATGATCGTCCTGAGCTTGACACAAATAGGATGGCCCGTCACATTAAAGTGCGCCAACGCATGCCCGTTCCCGTCTGTCCCACCATACTGCGCGCATCCCAGCGACCCACACGACAGGCAGAGCCACAGATTCGACGTTAGCTCGCAGGAAGCGCAGTGCGCAAGGCCAGTGTTACCATTCAGAATCCACGCGACGAGTCCCGCATTGATCGCGTACCTTGTTGGGGAATGGCCCCGCTCGCGAGCTGGTCGAGCAAGAGCGCGTGTTCGCACGTGATGATCTCTTCTTCCCAAGCCTTCACCTCTGACTGGCGCGCAGACGACAGCGATTGCATGATCCCGTCCGTCAAGCGCCTCGTCTGCCAAGAAAATGAAGACGGAGACTAGGGTCGGCGCAAAATCACACACCGTGTCGTCGTCAGCCGTGATCACCATGCCATTCAGCGGATCGCACGTCCAGCACCGAATCGCCGTGCGATGGCCGTACTTATCTCCTCGCGCTCCTGAGTGATCGCGAGCTTGGTCATCTTGGCAGGTGGCTCGTCGTCTCCCTGATGCACGGCACGATCAGTTCGTGTTTTGCAGGGGACGACAACGTATGTACGCAGATGTTAGGTTTGGGTCTTCGTGTGACATTAAGTGTGTCCTGAGCACGCGACGTGGGTGCGCGCATGATGGCGATCCCGGCTCAGACAAGCGCCGTTGAAGCAGACGAGACAGACGTCGACGTCGTCGTTGCCGTCCTAGAATGGGGTAATCAGCATGACCCCCGCGATGCAAGATCGCAGCACACCTGGTTGTCAAAGCACTGCATACATTCTTCGTGATGCACTGACTGTAAAAGGTAAAGAACTGTAGAGAACAGATTGGTGCTGCCTGTAGAATACTCAGTAAGTCACTATGATATTAGAATAGTAGGTACCTGTAGAATACTCAGTAAGTCACTAAGTAAGACTAAAGGTAAATGGTCTGATGTAAGGTACTGCTTAAGTAAGCAAGTAATACCAAATATGGAATCCTAAATCCAACACTCCCCCTCAAACACAAGGGGGTAACTATTAGCTGTAAGTGTTTGTCCAAACAGAATAAAAGGTATGATCAAAAGAAATATACCAAAAGATTCAATAAAAGACTTGTAGTGTAGTCCGTATTGATGTCCATAGGTGGTGGTCGCGGTGCGCTCGAGCGGTGTCCATATATGGTAAGTCGCTGCTCGGCTGCAGAGTGACGCTGTCGAAGTGCGCACACTCGCCTCGATCGACTCCAGTGTCACCGTCTTCACGTATCGTGATGTGCGGCTGATCCTACAATATATTGAGTTGATATACAACCTTTCTGGTGCGTCCGATCCGCCCGATACAGCCTCGATACG
>JBBPRB010000488.1:0-15537 GCA_038092815.1 Hortiboletus rubellus | reverse complement strand
CGATGCAAGAGAATCGGCCGAGGAGAAACTAGTCCGAAGAACAAGAAAGAAGGAATCAAAGAAGAACAAACGTAGAAGTAATAGGGGAAACAAGAAGTAATCCGCAATCCCAGATCGTTCGAAAGTAGCCTAAGAAAAGATGTACTCGACGAGGGAAGCAGAAAAGAAAGAGGCGATTGGTAAGAAGAAAAACCGTAACAAAACCCAGACCCACAACGTGTTACTGAATCCCCAATCACCCTCAACCTCATTGACGATTGACGAATGAACCATGTGCCTGATAGTCAACCCCTTTCTACGAGATTGATACTTATTTCTAGTACCAACTCGACCAGGGAAGAGTTTCCTCTTCACCTCACTAAAGGTTTACTATCTGTGGAGATAAGATTGGTTGTCTGGTAAGCGTTTTCTCAAGCGTTTTCTACTGATCTTATCTAGAAAGAAGACAGTGTGATTGTAGAGCCCTTTCCTCAGCTCATGACTCAGATGCTGATATGTTGAAAAAGTTCAACACTTTGTAGCTCTACAAAGACTTTCTTCTTCTATCAAAGAGTTTTGACACAGATCATCTGTTCATGTTTAACCAGCACCACTCACAGGATGAGCTCAATGAACTAATGGATGAAGAAATTGCTGTCTCATGGAGGTTGTCCCATAAGGATTTGAGAGACACCTCTGAAAGATCATTGTGACATACAAAATTCACAAAGAATCAACTGAGTTGCCTGTTGCCACTATCATTTACATAGATGAAGCACCTCACCTCCTTGCCAAGCCCATACTCATTGCTATTACATGAAGCATACACAAAGGAAATCTTTGTCTTAGGAGGTACTCATGAAGAGACTCAACATCTGAAAAGAAGACAAGGACTATAGATTGAAAAGTTACAAAGGTTTCGGAGGGTGAGGATGAAGGTTACTGAGGATGAGGGTTACAGTTGATCAGACATGTGGACACAAGAGTACACTTGTATTGCATAGAATGAGTGTGTAGACTACTGGTACAGGGCAGCTGGTTATAAGTATGAGGAACACTATCTTCTTTTTAAACAAAATGATGAAGAATCAACCAAAATAGGTGATTTCCAGACAATGTGTCTTGTCTTCATGGGCTAGAACACTTTGTTCAAGGGAAGTATGAGAAGTCTACCCTTGGCGGAGTTAGGGGTAATGGATATAATTCCGAGTAGCAAGGGGAAATTTAGTGTACTAGGAGCCGTGGTTTGTTTGCCAATCCTCCACATACAGTAAGTTTACAGATTGGTTGTTAAAGATGGTTTCAGCCTATGGTCTGGTTAGTAAAGGTGATCCTAGGTGAATTACACATCTATTGAACTCAAGATAATGGCAATAGGTTGCCTAGTAACTGTGGAAACCTGTACTTGAATAGTATGAGAGGTGGGCGATTTAGGAACTTGGCCTAGGTTTTGCCTAATGCTAATGATTTGTGTGTGGGAATCTTCTGGAAATATTGTGTCCAGAAGTGGCAGTTAGGTAAGCAAGGGGTCATGTTAGGTCACTTAGTCACTCAGCTGGTTATAGCAAACTCAGTCTTGTTGTGTACGAAGGAGCTACAATTAAAGGTTGAAAGTGTAGACTTAGGCTAATCTCTTAGGATAGTAAGTCTAGGCAAGGTAGGGGTAGGAGTCCTATAGGTAGGTTGTCCTAATGAGCCCTAGCAAAGGTTTGCTTAGGGGAAATGCTAATTAGAAGGGTAATAGGTTGCTCTAGGAATGTACTGTAGTGTTTAAATGGCAAAATGTTGAGATGTCAGAATATTAAGATGTTAAGATGCTGGGATAATTTGGCAAGATGTTGAGATGTTGAAATGCTCAGTTCCTGGTTGGTAGTTAACTTGACAGTACACTTAGTAGACTCAGAAGGGTTATTATAACTCAATCTTATTGTCTTACTGTATCTAAGGAGTAGGCAAGTTTGGCTTAGAGAGACAAAGTGTAGTCCTTATTTGGTACTACAGGACGCTTAGGTTGCTTACTAATAGAGACCAGATGCCTTTTGTTGCCCAAAAAGCTTTCTCCCAAAAGGATAGTGTTAGGTACTTGTCCTTTACTTTAGGTACAAGTCTTAATAGCCTAATAGTAGTTCCTATTTACTTTGCTCTGGGGTACCCTGCCTTATTAGGTCTTATTAGGCTTTCCAGGGGATCTTTTATTAGATGAGATTTTCTCTGCATGTCTGAATGCTCCCTTTTATATATATAAATACAGAAGGCTGTGCTAGCCAATCAGAGGGCTTGGTGGCTTATAAATTAAGGCACAATCGCTTACTAATGCCAGGTACAAGCTGTCAAACCCAGGCACACTAAGAGAAAGTACTTTAAGCAAAGGAGCCCAAATTTGGAATACTCTGCCAAAGAGGCTGGCTATGCTGTGCAGGGCTGTACAGACTAATGGGGACAAGGTCACATGGTAGCTAGGGGTCACATGATCACTTTGTCTCACTGGTACTTAGCTAAGTAATCAGATAAATAAAGAGGAATTAAAGAAATAGTATGCTATGTACATATGTGCAAGTGTAAGGAGATGACTAGAGAGATTAATAAATATCTCAATAACTAATAGGTGGAAAAATATGGAAAAATAGGGGTATGTAGGTCATGATAGGGGCTATCTTTCCTTATAGTATGAGAGAGTATTGTCCACAGGGAGCTGTGGAAATTCCACTTTTCGGGTAACTACTTTATTATGTGCATGTATGAAACTAGTTTCATGTAGGTCAATGCAAAATGCAAATGTGCAGTCAGCCACATGTGGACCCAGTGATGACAGAGCTCGTTAGGGGTGTGCAAGGGAATGAGGAAAAGATTATGACAAGCTTTGTATTAGTATTGTTACATATTGTTTAGAGTGTTGTAGTGCATGGTGGGGTGGGTGACAAGGTTAGGGAGACTTTGCAATTGCAAGATCTCCCAGGATGACACTGATTTAATGGATGTCAGTAATCCATGGAGTACACACTGGCATCACAAGTCACTGTATGATGTGGACAGCAGCATCAGTCCTGTGATGATCTGTTGATTTTTATAAGGCAATCTTTCACTCTCACCTCTGCTACCTGCCTGAGACTGACATGACATAGGGTGTACCACATACTTGCCCCCACCTATCAAGTATCAATATGGGTCAAGCCTATTGAAAGACTGTTACTCCATCGCCTTTCTTCTAATCAACATCTGCACTCCATTTGCAAGCATCAGAGCCAACTCAAGTGATACATAAGCTAAGCAAGTGTCATAAGCCCATATAAACTCCTTAACATGTACATATGAAAAAGATTTACCAGAGGTACAAGACACAGATCCTATTGAAGACTTGTTCAAATCACCAAAGTGATTCTTGACTGTCCTGAATAATGCTCTTCACATTGATGTTGGTGGATTGAAGTGTCATTTAACCTTTTTTCCAATATTCATCTATGTTATGTATTAAATTCTTCATGGATGGCGAAGAGAAATCCTGCAGTGGAGACCACATGATAACAGTCAAGCATACTATGGATCTTTAAAAGGACACTTGGTGTCTAAACAACCTGTGTGTTTCGCTGCCTGTGTCATGTCCACCTGGTACATAGGCTTCATCAAGCAGGAGGCCTTCCCCTCCCCACTCATTCTACCCATATTACAACCAGAATATCCAGGGTTATGCCCCCACCATTGCAAGCCATTACATGGTTTGGCCAACTCCCTTATTAAGGCTCAAGATTGGTAGCTGGTACCCTAAACAGTCTTGGAAAGGCAGTGATAGTCCTTGACATGGGTTTTCACAGGCTCAGAACTGCACACCATAACCCATCCTTCCTATCTGCATCTGCCTGCACTGTATATGATTTTTCCATGGTCTGGGACATCAGGAAAATGTTCACTTGCTTGATGATGACTTAAATTGCTTAATGATGACTTAGACATACTTAGTTAGGAAAAAAACTGAATAAGACAATTAAGTTAGTGTTAAACTAAATTAAGAAGTGAAGGTTTTCCTGATGGAGAGGAGTGCCTGATGGATAGGTGAGTGGACTGATAGCCTGAATGTCTCTCTTCACACATAGACATGGCCCTTGTACCTTTGCAAATGATTCTACAGTAATGTTGTCAAGCCATTTGTCATTACAGTATGATAAATGATAGAATATTGTTGGGTGATTGGTGAGGATATTGTCAAGCTAGAGAGATGATGTTTACCCTTCACTTTTTGTACTGTGTTTCATTTGAGTTCTTTGTACTTTTATTATATTCTGAATACATGATACTGATCACACATCTGACCACTGGAGTACTGATCACTTTACTGATCACACTGTACTGATCACACACAGCCCTACTAATCATTTGTACAGCCTTCCTGTGCCAAAGGCACAACAGGTGAAAAACTAGTCTTAATGAGAGCAGCAACATAATCAGATCAACACCCACACTGTAGCAACAATGTCATGTCGAGTATCTAATGTAGACGTATGACTTGTATTGCAATGTTCACTTGTAAACCCTACTGTGCCCGGGCCATTGTTATCGAAAAAATACAATCAGCCTACAACACTTCCAAATGAATGATAATACAAAATATGCAAATTGGTGACATGGTTAACCATGCTGCAATAATTCGATCATGGAAACGGGTATTACTACAAGAGAAACAGACAGTGAAATATGGTCGCAAGGACACTGTCTTGCAAAAACAGTTGTCACGACGAATACGCACGATAATCTAGAGGAAACTCCGGGGTAGGATAATCGTCCCACTGACGTTCACCACTATCAAGGAAGCGACGTAGCCTAGCGACTTGTGAGGAGAGATACATGAGGATGATCTGCATCTTGATGTCGAGCTTCAGTTTTAGTATTTCTTCACAGGTCCGCAGTGCTTGGGCTCGCGTCGCTACAAACATGTTGCCCGAGAAGCCAAGTTCTTTGAGGCTATCAATCATTTCTGAAAACTCGGAGCACCAGGCGAGAACGCCGAGCTGTTGTACGTGTTAGTCTCGGGTAGATCGTCACGGCAGCGTGGAGCGCAGACCTGGCCATATTGCTTGAACCGCCCATATAACACGTTTGGCGCGGCCTTGAGAGCAAAGTCAAACGCCTCGTTCTGTTGAATGACTGCATCATCTGGAATGTAGGGCTGAAGGACCGGTTGAGGCTGAAAGAGAGAGTCAGTCAAGTCCACCAAGGGCACGCGACCTTTACCTCGGGTCGTGGAGGAGGTTCCTGGAACCACTGGTGCCCCGAGTAATCCACTTCACCACCGAAATCGACAACGTCAAGGTTCTTTCCTGTATAATCCATTGCAGGTCGTGAAAAGGAGTTGAGCAAACCGGATTGGATGAAGAAAGTCTCGAGGAGTAGTGCAAGGTCTTTAGGAAGTGGCGACTGTTTAGATTCAGGTTGTTTGGAAGGTATAAAAATAGTCCGATGGTCTGAATTTTCGCTGAATGAAGCGAGTGAGTAAAAGGTTGAAGCCAAGAAGGACTGGACTCGTACCGAGTGGCGGGAGACGGGGGTGCTTTAACAAGATGGAACCGCGGTCCGTTAGATACCTGGTTACGAGCGGAGAGGTCCTGGGGGCAGTCAGCAAGGAAAAATGCATATGGGCGGGAAAACGACCTTATATATTGGCTTGACGGGTACTCTAGACGCTTTGAAAGAAGATTGACGTTGAGTTCGAGGGCTAGATGCGCGAGATTTCTTGAGTCTTGATATTGATTGCCGGTGGCGCTCAACGGAGATCTGACTAATGTTTGATAACCGGCGACGGAACTGCGGCGAAGGTGATGGAAGTGCCGAAGCAAATGCAGTAGTGGGAGTGGTACTAGAAGTAGGGGAATAAAGTGTGCTCTCAAGTGGTGTGGGTGATGTTACGAACGACCCTGTGTCTGATTCCGGACTTTCCGGGTAGGTGTTTGTCAGGAGGGGCCGTAGAATTGGCCTGGAAGACGAGGCCGGCAAGTGGCGAGACTGAGGAGGTGGGACAGGGATGAGCGGCGGTGGAATGGGTAGTGGATGAGGTGAGTCGGGTGCGAAGAGCGCAGATGGATAGAATGTGGTGATCTCGGGAATCTTGAGGTGAACTGAATCACTGAGAGCCGAAATGCGCGATGGAGGAAAGATTATAGGTATCTCGGACGGATCAAGATGATACACGTTCCGACTGAGCCAAGAAGGTGACGGAGGTAGGAATGACGATCTTGCGGAGGAGTTTACCAAAGAACTCCTCACGAATGAGGAAGGAGACGCAGTGAGTTCTGACGGGTTCACAAGGTGGTAGTGAGCCGCAGGAGACACGTCACGCCCAAGTCCCGCTGGTGCTGAGTGCTTCCTCCTGAGTGGGGGTGGTATATGGATGGGAGTAGAGGACTCTTCGGGCAAGGAAGATATTGAAGCAGGAGGTGACGCGTCAGTCTCGATGTCACGAGCAGTGAAAGATCGTGAAGAAGGATGAACGAGGCCAAGGGGTAGCTCTGGTGCGGGGGATACGGGAGGGATGAGAGGATTAGCCGGACCGCTGAACGGAGAGTTGGGATCAAAGTCACGCTTGTGATTCCAGCGTTTCTTACTCCTGATAGTGTCAATGGACGAAGCGTCGACAGGATGAGATACAAACGAATCAAGAAGGATTTGTGAAAGAGACTTGAAACGCTTCAGGGAACCAGTAAGTCTATGTCTTCGTCTCACGAGTTTCGACGAGCGCTCGGCGAGGCTAGCGGGTGGGATCAACACCGGAGGTCCACGCGGCCTTGTATCAGGTTCTTCTTCGGTGATGTCCTGATCCGCAAGTACGGCACAGTCACCTGAAAACGAATCGTGCTTGACGGACGAGGATGAGGATGCGTCAAGCGCGGAAGACTCAGGAAGTTGAGCGGGGGTGTCTGAGATTATGGAGGCACCCGGAACAGATGTCTCGGGGGTGGGTATGTGAGTTGGTGGTTTCGGAAACGCAAGACAAAGATCAGATTCGTTGGTCGCAGTGCGGGTTCGGGACGAGGATGCCCTGCTATCTGTAAAAGAGGAGAGATGGATTGATACTTTAGATAAGTTCTTGAGACGGAAAAGGGTGGACTTTGGGCGAGCCTGAGAGAGTGATGGTTGAGGTGGTGTGGTTATTGAGGACTCGCCGAGGGAAGATGGAAGATGCTCCTCGGGGGTAAGAGAAGAAGCCGGGAGAACGGGACAGACACTGGTGGGATGAGGCGGGACGTCGTCGCTGGAAATGAGCTCAAAGTCGCCAGAGCTGTCGTCGGGCGGGGCTTCCTCCGGCTCCTTTGAAGGCGCAGACTGCTTCTTTCCAAAGAAACGGGAGTTGGTCGTGCGAGGGAAGGCACGAGCAAGGAGTCGGGAAGGATCGAAGGAGTGCGTCGAGCTGCGCAGGGAGCCACGAAGGCCGCGAGGTAGCTTCGACTGGAGAAAGTTTTGCGCCGACGTTGTGTGCCCTCAAGTCCTCGAGATACGGACTTGTGAAGGAGGGCGATGCACAGTGCGAGCTTTGAACGAAACGGGAGGCTGTGAGCGTGACTTGTGCGTGTCAGCCAGGCGTCTTCGATGTAATGAAAGGGCGATAGCTTGCAAGTCCTATCGCTCACCTCGTGCCCTCACTTTTGTGCGTCTGCCTCGAGGCCAATGTACGATCTGATTACGTCATGTCGACCGAGGGTGTCGATCATCCTCAGGCTCAACCCTCTGCCCTTCCACTGGCCTCATGTGGGCCAGCTTGGAGGGGTGCATCCAGCCAACGTCTCTGGACGGATCACAAGTAACGGGCATCGCAGCGTGTTATCATGGCTGCTCCAGGTGATCATGAAATACGCATGCATCGAAGCGCTCGGAACTGAACAAGAACCTGGTTCTACATTACTGACGCCAGCGTTTCAGAGTGTGCCGTCTGGTAAATTAGCGGGTCCTAGGACTCCCAAACAAACCACAATCGCGCACAAAATATCATCTCGGAAACAGATGCTCGTCGCAATGTGAAGACGTTGTCGAGCACACGATCGAGTGACCAATGATAAACTCGAAGAAAGTACGGGTAACTAGACCTACTTTGTTCGTCTGTCTGTAACCTCATTGCATCATCCATGATACTTGCCTCTCAGAGGACAACGCTCTCTTGTAGGTTTGTTGGCACATAAACTGGGTTGTCAACAGTGCCAAGGGCCGCTGAATTTTCTCCTCTGGATGATGGGTATGGGGTCCCACGACCCATGAAAGCATGGGGGACATGCAGTGATGTGAAAGGGTGGGTGGCATGATGGATGAGGAAAGGGACCGGGGCTGAACAAGGCAAGACTGGTGCTTCTGAGCGGGCTGCTGATTTTGTCACCAGTCGCCTATCTGGATTTGAGCCATCCACGTCCAATTTCTGCTGCATCGTGGCTACGGCTTGTCTCTTTAATCTTGGGTGGTTCGTTACTCAAATTACTAGTACTGGTCACACAAATGCCTGACTAGGACTTTCGGGCACAAGATGAAAGCGACGGAATTGTACAAAAACATAGAACATGGTTATGTAAACGGTACACGGATCTCATTTTACCAACGAAGCAAAAATATAGCAGAGCGAACACCTTCAAGGCGTCACGGAACCCACTTATCCCAGTAAACTCTGTCGTTCTCCCACTTCCTCCACTCCCAGCAAATCGGTGTCAGCGGCCGAGGGGGAGATCAAGCGGCGCATCAACGGGATTCTTGCAAGAGCCGTCCTCCCCTCTATCAACGCTCTCGTGGTCCCACGGTATGACAACATCAGTAAAAAGTTGCTGGTGACACCTCCGCCCATCAATGCCGCTAGGAAGGCGATTGCCCAGAAGTCCCCCACCTTGGCGTAAAGCGTGCGGTTCTCGTTGAAGGGGTGTTGTACGCCAATCGTTCTCATCCATGAGCCGCCACCAATTTGCATGGGCTCGTGAATTCCACTACCTCCAATGCCACTGACCCCCGTCGACCCCCCGTCGCACCACAAAACCATGCTGCCGAGTTCGTTTGCTCTCCCTTTCGCTTGCTCCCACATTGCGCGCCCAACAGTAGCATCCCAAGTGCGGGCCGGCCCCAGGATGAGAGATGGCCTTGAGTCCAAATCCGTGAACACGGTCGGCGATGTAAAGTCAAGACAGATAGACGAGGTGATAAGCAGGGGTCGTGTAAAGTTTGGCGCTGGGGCCCATTCAGGCTTGGTTACGCCCTTTGGGTTTTTCAGTTTCCAACGAGAGACTACTGGCGGATCAACTGATGGAATCTTTGAAAACGATTCTGTGACTTTTTTTCGTTGTCAGAGGGGCGGAAAAGAACAGAGAGGTTAGTGCTACTCACACGGCACGAGATTGCGTTTATAATACTGAATTGTTTCATCACCTGGCTTTTGGTCTTTTTGGACGAGTGCAAATCCGTTCCTCGTGTGCGCTGGGTCCCCTACAACATACTCATCGAATGCTACTCCAATGATAGCAGAGACCGTCAGGTGGCGAATTCTTGCAAATGCATCCTCGCGCTCCTTCTCCGAGTTAAACACGACCGCGCTTTCAGGCCAGAGAATGACATTTGCGGCGTTCATCTTGGCCGTCTCGCTAATGAAGTCCTCCAGGGTGGGATGACTTCCATCCAATGGATTGGGTAAGGCACAACCGACTGTAAGTGGCGTGTGAGTAGCAACATCCGTGCGAGGGAGTGAGTTCTGGTTCAGAGATGAAGGGAACGTGAGCGCAAGGAGTATTGCCACAAGTGATAGGAGTCCTTTTGACCTAGAAGATAGGATGGATTGATCGCCGTGCGTATCCAAAGGGTCGTATTCCGGAAAACCCATCAGCCACTGAGCCAAAAGCTCAGAACATACTACCGCCCATGCTGCAACAATCCAATCGATTCCGGCTGGGCCAGTGAGAGGCAGTAACCAACTGTATGAAGACGGAACAGGGGCTGGCCACCAGTTCAGTAAACGGCCGACGGGAGACATGTGGGATGTAATACTCCAGCACGTCGCCCAAAGCACTGGGAAAAACGTGAAACGAGCCCAATCGGTGTTCAACCGACCCTTGAGGCGAATGTCGAGGTAGATGGAAAGTACGACGATCGAGTAGGTAACTCCAGATAACAAAATGATTGCTACCAGAGACTCGGTGGGGCTGGAGAGTGCAGTGGTCGCCGCTCTCCAGTGGGCAAGAGCCGAACCCGCTGTGACAGCGGTCCAAGAGCAAAGTAATTCCCGCCCTCGGGTTTGACGGTGGGCAATCCTTTGCCCATGGATCATCAGCACGGAGAGGAGGAGGACTAAGGGGATGAAGCTTGGGAGAGGACCTAAAGCGAAGCTCGCAAGCCCAAGTTCTCCTACTGAGAAGAATGGTGTTGGGTGTTGGGTGAGTATGAGTGACTGCAATGAGGAAGCCATGGCAATCAAGAAAGAACCAGGAGAGTAATGAGTCGACCAATATTTATCGCGCAGTCACTTTAGGGTTGTTTGTCGTCAGCGAAGCATGATGTGTGATTCCAAGCTATGTATGTAAGTACACTAGCGCGTGTAATAACCAACGAGTGATAGAGAAGGCCATGTACGAGGAGTATGAAGCGGCTTTAAGGGACAAATCCCAGTACCAAGTAGACTAGCACAGCGGGGTGGTAGGTTAGCGTCGGTGGAAGCGAACAGGTTCAAATGGGCAGGACAGGCGTTGCCGGCGTGAGTGACGCATCCAAGCAGAAGTCGAACGCAAACGCAGGGTCTAACAAAACACAAATCAGTTCCATTCTTGTCAAATTGTGCTGATCAGGATGGCAATCACCCAATTCGTTGAGAAGGTGGTGGGGTTCTAAGGCATAGGTTGTCCAGTGGTTTCCTGAGCCGCTGGTTGTTCCATAGACGGCGCAAACGGATCCCCGACATCGCCCATCAACGGGCCACCTAACAATGCGCCCGCGCCGTCTAGCTGGATAAGGTCGTGCACGCCCTCGTAGGGTGGACCATTTGGGCCAAGAACACTCATGTCCAGCTCCCCAACGTCCTCTTGGTTGGCGTTCTCGTGTACGTCGACGGTTAGCATAGGTTCTGTCTCTTGAAGTGATAGGGCTGGGGGCGTGGGCGAGGAGGGCTTGGTCTGTGGTTCTTCAACAGCTTCCTGGTTTACGAAATTGGCTCCCGTCGCGCCATGAGTGGTATCAGGCGCGACAGACGCAGCTGGTTCATCCTGGTCCATGTCTTCGTCACCCTCTACAACCTCGGGTTCATCCGGAAGAGGGGCGAGAGGCTCATCGGCTTCTTCCTCGTCGTCACTGAATTGCTTGCACATGATTATGAGTCGACTCGCTATGTGCGTTCAGATCGCAGACCTGGTGGCGCACCTGTTTTCTGTCTGTCTTCACCCACTTATATATCTTCATCATTGAGCCCGAGGGCGCGTTCTCAGGAGTAACCCATACTTTCTCCCAGCACACGACAGGCTGCATGAGCTGACGCCTGGCAGCCTCTGTCGTGGCAAGCCGCACCCCGATTCGTCGTTTGGTCGCCATTGTCTGCTCTGTTGACGGCAGGACAATGTTGCAAATAAATGGAGCGGTTGGACCCCCGACACTCCGAACTACAACAGCCGTACGGCACTTCATACAGGGACAATAGAACAACATGCGAAATAATGGTCTACCAAGTTTAACTCAATGCCAGAGGATAATTGTGTCGTGATCTCTGTTTCAAGCTGGTTGTTCAGCCCAACGCAAGACGTCCTCGATGGTGACGGCAGGCGACGAGGACTGGTGGAAGCCAACGTGAATGATTTGGGGAATGTGTTGGAATGGGACCGACCTGTCTTTGCTGGCCAGCATCAGAAGTAGCGTGATGAGATGTAGTATCGAGAACCGTGGTACGCAGCTCCAAAAGTCGTGCTTCGAGCTCATCGCATTTACTAACGACCGATGGCCACGTCAGAATGAACGACAACTATGACGAGAGATGTGTCGAACGTATGAATGGAGACTGTCTCCTCACGACGGAGCTCCAGCTGTCGTTCCATCATGCTTTCAAGATGCCCTCTTGCCTATGTGGTTGCATTTGTATTCTGCAATGAAAGTGGACTAAAGGAACGGACCTGGACCGGACGCAGGTCGTTTGCAGCAGCCATCAGGTTCTGGGCAAGCACGGTGATCCATTCTACGTGCCGTTGCCACTCCGGAGGGACGGCGGGGTGCGGAGGTGGGGCGAGAATGGCACCTGTGAGATTGGAGTACGTGACGAGAAGTGAGCGGAGGATAGATAATAGTGCAGGACGGCGATCTAGTGATATAGTAATGAGAACAAGGGGGGTATGCTGTTGGCCTTCAACTCGCCTATGCTCGGGTCGGCTGGATACAGCTGGTGCCCGCCCAAGTCAGCCAATGATGGAATGGTCTCCTTGACCTTAGAAGACCGTGTTAAGGATTGCAGGCACTTGGAAGCACGGGCCGTACAAACCACGTATCACCGAATACATTGTAATTTCCCTCTTCGAGAATCCAATCCACCCTGGGCTTCTCTAGTTGAGCTAGTGGCCACGGGGGGATATCGGTCTGGTCAGACAATATGTCATGCTGGCTCACTGCACCGATATCGACATCTTGGCCTTTGACACGGTCTTTGAGCAGCTCGAGCAGTCTCAGGTTGTGTGCGGTGTAGTTGGAGTAGTGAGAAGGGGGAGAGGGGAAGGGATTCCTCAGCTCTGTCTCCTCCTCCTCCATCGTCGTTGAGTTAAGATATTTTCGTATTTTTATTTACTTACTTATTTGTCTACGTATTCTCGGCAACTTAGATTCTCTCTCCACTCTCCAACATTATGGTGCGCCGGATCGCCTCGCAAGTGCACAAGCAGGTCTCCCGGCTCATGCAAGCAAACTACATTCGCGAGGAGCCTCTATGGTATCAAGCAGTGCTGCAGTATCCTCCCCTTCCCCTCCCCTCCCGCGCCCCTCCCATCCAAACCCTTGATGCGGAAAATTCATCTCGCAAGCCAACCGCCTCGAGTCTTCGATCCCCAAAAATGCAACCCTTGACCATCAGATACTTGGAGGACAGGCTTCGACTCCAGTTCTTCAAGGACCATCCGTTTGAGGCATTCAGACCGGTGTCCATGGTGGAGGGGCAGTTGATCGAGCCGGAACACCCGGTAAGAGGGAAGGACTGGTCCAGGTTGAGCCAGCGAACCAAGAACCCAACCGCAGAAGAGTAGGCAAAACTCTTTCAGCGTCTCTCCATGTTCGGCTGATTCCCGTCCCTAGCGCAGTTCTTTTCGCTGCTAACCTCCACAGACACCACAAAGTGTCACTCACTGTCGCTTATACCCGTGCAGTTGCAGAGTTCCGTACCCTACGCGCAGAGTATGACATCGCGAACACGTTTGCTCGCATGGAGGCCGAGTCATATGGTACTGTGTTCCCGTCAGAAGTTGACCGGACGTTCGAGAAAGAGGACAAGGTCTACAAGTCAGTCGAGCGCAAGAAGGCTCTCGACGAGAGTGCTCTCCGCGCTCGTAAGCGTTGGCGTGCAATCCTCAATGTCGACAGCGGCATGGGCAATACCTGGAGTCGAGGACAGGAGTATACCAAGCGTCAGAAGGACGGTGTGCGACCATCACACCTCTTGGATGACCCAACCAGACTGCCTTCGAGTTCATCGGAGGAGCAGCTCATCAGAAGGTGATGACTTAGGATATTTGATTTAGGTCAGATCCCTTTCCACACCCCCTCGACTTCAGCGTCCATAGTAACTAGTATATTATACGAAGTCGAAACTATGCCTTGACGCGTGACTGTGCAGCCAAGGCTGCATTCATTCCCATCCACGTCTTCTCCACAAGCCCTAGTAGCCTCTGCATATCCGAGCTCCAATCATTCATCACATCCTCCGCGCTCTGCTTGGGTGTGAAATTCACGATGCCCGCTGGTCGGTCTATCCGTGCCCAGATAGTTTTGGAGACGACTAGCCGTGCGAGTGTTTCCTCTGTTTGTTGTGCGGTAAGGTCGAGCAGAGTTATTAGGCGGGTCAACCGAATTCGAGTATAATACTGGGAAACGACTCGGACGTTCTGAACCATAGTCAGCCCAAATATGCTACTGTTGCGAGGAAATACTCACGTGTTCAATCACACGAGTATGGAGGTCCTCCCATTGTGCAGCATTGGAGAATACAGGGGTCGTTCGCAGGAAAGGACCATAAATTGATTCGATCCCCGGCCACCTCATCAGCTCTCGTGTTACAAAGGATTTGACGAGGTTACTAGAAGGGGGTTCAGCACCATTCTTATGTCATCGCAAGATTTCGTACTAGTGCAACTCGAGTTTCTCCAGAGCAGGGTTCACGAACCAATGGTGCAACATGTCCGACTGTTCGTTGTTATGGGGGGCAAGAACAACGTAGTAGACAATGTGTTCGAGTGCCTACGCTCGCCAGATCAGGCGAACTCAATGCAGATTCCGTGTTCAAGGAGCTTACTGCGCGACTTTTACTCTCGTCTTCTTTTATCGACGGAGTGTCCCACACTTTCTCGTAGTGCTTCGCAACCTCCAAGTACGCTGTTTGATGTAGTGCTTGTTGGATCATCAAATCGTAGAATTTGAGCTTAAGATCCTGATCAGGCGGTATTGATAAGTGATCCAAATGAGTATTGAAAATGGAATGCTCCGACATACCTCATTTTCTTTCGCCTTGAGGAACGTCTCGTTGACCTTGCGACTGCCAACCCTCGCCTTAACCCACTCGGGTTCCCCTCCTCCAAGTGCATTCTTCTCCTTTTTGCCCTTGCTTGCGACCTCGGCATCCTTCAAGCGCGCAAGTGCAATCAGTAACCGCATTTGTTCCAGGATGAATTCGGTCTTTTCTCTCCGTTCCATTGACGAGTATGTTTCCACTTGGAGGTCAGAGAGTAGATCGGACGCCGTTTGCAGCGATTCCTTGATGGCAGATGCCTTTGCAGACGGTAGTTTCGAGAGACTTTCGTGGTAGTGTGAAAGCAGAAGAGTTACGCGTGCACGGGGAGTCTCGAGGAAAATCTAATCACGCCACTTAGCCACTAGCCGGAAAACATGTTGCTTCCAACATACCTTACCCTCGGTGACCGATCGCAATGTCTCGACCAGCTCAAGCCACTTTGCATCACCTTCCTGTTGTCTCATTTTCACCAGCCACGTCATGGCTTGCTCCACCAAGGATTGCACAACAACCTTGAGCTGCCCGTGTTTCTTGCTCAATAGGTTGATGGTAGCGTTGAGTTGGACATAGTCCCCCGCTTTATAGCATTGGTCTAGTGCAGCTTTCGCGAGACGCGTGGTTGAAGGTAGATCAGAAGCCTGTTTCACCGGTGAGACAACCGAATCTCAAAGATCCATAAACGTACATTTCTAGTTTGCTTTTCTAGAGCAAAAAGCTTGTCGAGGGCCTCTGAAAGCCTGCCAGACTGGTAGGGAGCACTTGAGCTACGGTTGCGGGGGATGATTCGGATTGCGCACCTCGGAGAGTGTTTGTGTTTCTGGTAGCAAAGCATTTACCTCTGGAGTAAAGTCTCTTTCTTGTTTCTTTACTTCGGC
>JBBPRB010000487.1:0-15544 GCA_038092815.1 Hortiboletus rubellus | reverse complement strand
GTAGAAGGTTCTGATGCGTACGGGGATGCGGGAATGGGGGGAAGGTTGGTGTGCAATCCATTCGGCCAGCCACGGGTCGTCCCGTTTGGTTGTCCATGTTGATCGTTTGTAAGGGAGCGTCTGATGGGTGGCGATTGCTGGTGTTGTCTTTTGGCAGGATTCGCGCTCGTGGACAGGGCGATCCGACCTGGAGAACTGCGTGTTGACGAATACGAAGGTCTAGATTGCATATCTGCGTCGCCAGATCGGGGTGAGACATGGCGGGTATCCTTGTCAGCACCGCCGGTTTGTGCCCGGGCCCTGCGATGGGCTTGGCGGTCGGGCGTCACGGCCTGGACACTGGAGGGCACTTTTTTGCGCATGCCGGTCTGGGAGAGACGGCGGCCGAGGGCTGTTTGCTAATACGCTACAGTAAGCATGTGTCGCGAACGGGGATGGGGAGGTCGAGTTACTTGGATGACAGTCAGGGGAATGACGAATCCATTTGGGCGCTCCCAGACGGTCTCTCCTGTTTTAGTTTGATAATAATATGGTATGCCACCGCGAGACTCGTCACTAAGCTCCCACCACTCGCCATCCTCGCTGGGAGGGAGGCTGTATAAAACTGAGAAACATGATTTGAAATTTGGGACAATATCGACTCACACAAAGGTGCCCAGGGGAGGGTCCCAGCTAACCTGACCTGTCGCTGGACATGCAAAGAACGTGGTGCTGGTCTTGAGGAAACGCGACGACGGTTGTACTGGTCACCAACGGCGCAGAGGACGAGACACGACGCACCTGTGGATCGATCAAGGTCACCCAAAAGTTGGCGCCCCAGGTCGAGCTGTCTGGATCAAACGACAGCGCAAACGCCCCCGACGGACGAGGACTCTGCAGCGGCTCGCCGTTCACGTTTACTTGCGGTACCACTATCGCCAACTGGGAGGTGCCGTTGGGGGCTGCCTCGGTTGGCCTTGGCGCGGGTGGCGTCGCGGGTGCGGACGCGGGATTGGGAGAGGCGGTCTGATCAAGGGTGCTATCGCGTTCGGGGGTGGCCATGAGTGTTGGTGTGAGAATCGCGCAGAGGGCGGGGAGAAAAAGAGGAGCCGAGTTGGGTAAAATACAGACGACGTGCTCGTCGAGGGGACTGCGCGGACGCACAACCACTCGGACGTCGAAAATTTGCGGTCACGAAGGCGAGCTTTGCAAGGGTGAGATAGACCAACGCCTTCATTTACCACGTCCGTATGCATCTTCGCTTACTCGCTTAGTGGCCAACCTCCACCCGGGCCCAGCGGATTCCTGGCTGGTGGCGGGATCTGAGACTCATGGCGACCCCATCGTCCCCCTCGAGACCGAAGACTCCATCAAACATGCAGATTGACGTGCTGAAATGAAAAAGGTGCGCGGTTGCTGTGTTTTGCCGACCAACAGACAGCCCAACTCGACAGCTGGGTTCCTAACCACCCTCCGTCACTTCTTTTGCGCCCTCTTCGCGCCCTCCACAAAGTCGTTCAGGACCTCTATGTCCGCCCGGTCTCCACCCAGCGACTTCTCGACCCGTCCATATGTCTTCGCGAGCCCTCTATAGATATCGGCTTCTTCTCCACCCACGAATTCCCCGATCTCCTCCATTTCTCCCACCCACCTATATGCTCTCGGCATCATGGCCGGCACGGCGTCCACCAACTGGTCGAGCATCCAAGCCCGCGACCGGCTCATCTCTTGGATGAGTGCTTCAGCAGTCGCTGGTGAGGATGCGTGCGCAGCTACAGCGAGCGTCAACACGCAATCACCGCATCATCCCCGTTTCGCCTACCCAAGATCATCGTGGTATACACACCAATCGTTCCCTTGGTGATTCCCTTTATGTGCCGCTCAAAATTTCCGCCAGTTACATCTGGAATGGAAGATCGCTCACCGCATATGACATTTTGAGCGCACTCGCGTCTCCCACTCCTGCACCCTCCCCCGTCAGCGGTGAAACCTTTAGCCCGTACTTGGAGAGCGCTACGAAGGCGTCGAGCGCGTCTCTATCCTCTGGTGCAGCCGACACGTAGAATGTAGGATCGAAACCATCCCTCGGCGGACGTCCGAAAATACCGGAATCTATGCACTTGATTCCAGCGCCTGCCAGGATCCCCGCAATTCTTTTCACCGTCTCTGGACTGACAGCGTTGCAATCTGCAAACACAAGAGGATCGGTGCCGACTTGTCTTTCTCGGTTCAGGACAGCGTCCCGAACCTTCTCGGCAAACGAAATGGCGTCTCGAGGGGGCAGTATGCTCAATATCCAGTTTGCTTTGACTACAATGTCGCCCAAAGGGGCATCAGTCATCCCAGCTTCCTTGGCGCGTTGGCGGGTCGCTTCTGAACGTCCGTTCAAATCGGTGTACACTGTACAACCAGCCTTGGTGAGTCTCTTGGCCACCGCAGAGCCCATTTCTCCGGCCGAAATGATTGCAAAACGAGGAAGTGCTACAGTAGCCATGGTGGTGGTGGGAGATCAAAGGACGGTGGCTATAGATAGACCTCGGTCACTGTTGCCATTTGCGTTGGGACTATTTCGAGCTGAGAATACAGTAAACAGGGAAGGGGACTAGTCCAGTGTTCTTTGGTGTGGTGTGGGCTGGAATCTAGATCAATGATTGGTGACAACCTCGAGTAGGATACCCTGCTGAGCATATGATACGCCCAATCAGGGATGCACCCATGATCACATCTTCCATATTCGATTCAATATTGTGCGCCTTGCATTCGTACGTCTGTGTAGTAGGGTAGATATGATGCTACCCCCTGCCATACCCCGAGTCGCTCCTTCAAGGGGGTATGTCCGTGGAGTCTTGCGATACCAAATCTCAGTAGTTGATGTCACTCCATTCCAGTATGAACGCCGTCTGATGGAAGGCCTACTCGGAGGCGGGACTGTTCACATTAAACCGGGCCCGTTCAACGGAGTCGTCCGGTTCAAGGAAGAGCTCCGAGTGTCGATCTTGATTAAGTAAGTCAGTACCACGGGATGTCCGAGGCGAGATCGGTCTCCTGCGGTGGGAGCTCTCCTTCACCAGCTGGTGGCCACGCGCTCCAACAACGTGGGCCCAAAGTAAAACTGTTCCAGGACCCTGGCGCGTATCAAGTCACATCGCCAAGTCGTCCCTTCTCACCCAATAGTCAGCACTTGTCCGAGTCACTCACATTTCTTTCATCAACCACTCTGCAGGTCGCAAACCGCGTTTTTCTTGACTCTCACGCAACATACCGAGAAGCCCAGAACCAGGATGCGCCAACTGAGCACCCTGCCGTCGCAGAGGTACATGTGCTCAAAGTACGTCAATGTCACTCCAATCAGCTCTTTTGTACGACATCGCACAGGTGAGTCTCCACAGCGCGTGCTATCGTTTATCCTGTTTCACTTGGTTCTCATCCCGATCCTGTCTCAAAAGCTCACAGGGCTGCCTCGCCGTTGGCGTTCGTGTTTGATATCGTCCGTGACATGTTCAGGTTTTCCTGGGTCCCGAACATGCTGTTGGTTTGACTGACTTCCCACCCGTCGCTCAGGATGGTGTTCTCATCCGCGGTGACAACGCCCTACCTGCTGCAAAGCGCGCATTGTCGATCCTGGACGGTAACAATCAGCTTGGCCTGTATGTCTTTTTTTCCGCTCCACCGTTTTTCGCGCGTCCTGATCGCTTCCAAAAGTAAGATACCCTACCTCTTAGTAAATGATACCTCATGTTCCAACTCCCCATCAAACTCAATTATCCTTCAGCTAACCAACGGCGGTGGCGTGAGCGAGTCAGCGCGCTGCCACAAACTCAGTCATCAGCTGGGAGTCAATGTGAGATCCGCGGTGCGAGATGACCTGTGCCTTTCACTGAGAAAGAGTCCGCCCAGATCGATCCGGAGCGATATATTCAGGCGCACACTGTACTAAAGTCTGTTGTGCACAAGTATGTTGATCTACCGGTGTTAGTGCTCGGCGGCAGGCGTGATACCCTCCGCAAGGTTGCCGAAGGGTAAATGTTTCACATGTTTCTCCGCCCTGCATAGATCTCTGATCTCCAACATAGCTATGGCTTCAAGCACGTTTACACCACCCTCGACATACTTGCTTGGAATACGTCGTATGTCACCCTCCGTCGTTCGGTCCCCACCAGGTTCTCAAACAGGTAATAGTGTGTGCCCACTTCACAGTCTCACGGACGAAGAGCGGGAGTCAGTCAAGGTTAGTTCGCTTGCTGGTACTCCGATCAATTCTTTAATCAGGCGAAATCTGGTGCTCATTTAGAGAGCCGATTTCTCCAAAACCAGCATTGCCGCTATCATTGTTTTTCATGATCCTAGAAACTGGGTCCTTGATATCCAAGTGATGTGCGATTTGATCCAATCAGGCGGCGTTGTCGGCGGTCCCTACTTGCCACCCGATACGCGAAAGGCGGTTCACCTCGTTTTCTGCAATCCTGATCTCATATGGAAATCAGACTTTGATAGACCCCGACTTGGTCAAGGCGCTTTCAAGGAAGCTTTCCAAGGCGTGTTCAAGGTATGTGCTCGGCATCTCGCAGAGACAATGTTTGGCCAGATGGGGTTTTTTCCCACAGTCGCTCACTGGAGCGCCGTATCCGTATATCCAATTTGGAAAACCTACGGAAGCGACATACAAGTTCGCGGAGCGGGTGTTGCGGGGACAACTACTGGAAAGTTCCTCTGTTGACTCGGTGTTGGTAGCAAACAAAAGCAATTCATTGTTGCCACAAACTGACAATTGCAAAATCCGTTTGACAGGTACATGGTTGGAGGTGAGTCCCAGGGTTCGCCACATCAAGAGTGGCAACGAATTCATGCTGCGTTCCTCAGATAACCCGGAATCCGACGTTGCAGGGGCGAATGCTGCACGTTGGAAGTCTATACTAGTTAGGACTGGTGTTTACGACCCTCGTCAGGGACCGCCAAGCCACCGCCCAACACACGAGGTCGAGGACGTGGAGCAAGCTGTGCAATGGGCACTGGAGCAGGAGTTTCAGCCGTAAGCAGGAGGCGGCGAGGAGGGCGGAACCTTGCCATGGTTGGAAAGGTTTAGCCAGGATGGGTTTGGGCACCGGCATACCTGGGTAACTTAGACGTAACCGTGGCCATGGCTGCCAGCATGCCTATGATCAATATGGTCTTTATTCTCAGGAGGCGTCGGACAGGTATTTGATCTTGGGCTGTCCGGCATGTCGATCAGCACGCTCCACGACCCGAGCGGTCAGGTTGGTCTTGTTTTCCCTGATTCCAACACGCGGTCTTTAAAGTTGCGCAAAACCAGATCTCAGATCATTGGTGACATGAATCAACTCACAAGGGCGTGTTGTCGAGCGGACCACGCAGTGATCACGCTTTGTAGGCAACGGACTCGATGGTGACATTGCATGGAAACATAAAGACCTTCGGTAAGCATTTCACCTCAACTTTAAATTCATCTCAATGTGTCGATTTCATGAGATCTTGTTGGCCGACCTATCACTTCCTTTTCGGGATAAATAAATTGCCATCATAAAAATCACATTTAGGTTAGTTATGCCTCGGTCATTGCAGTCTGAATGTGTTCACAGTCGGAGTTACAGGGTTCGAAGAGTTTGTCAAGTCCATGTATAAAGCGTTTCCAGCTTGGATATGTCCATCGACTGACTCTCGAGTGCTCAACCTTCTTGGCTTGACCTACCCCTCCTCCCTAACATGGTCTGTGGGTCGGCCTCTTCCCGTCAGCGCGCGGATCTCTCTGCTTCCCCTGTTATGATACCGCAAGCCCGGACTGTCATCGAGTACAGGAAGGATGGTGCGGTATCCAAGATGCGCTCGCACAAAGGCAATATACCCGTCCTTCCCCAGACAAAGCTCTGTCCACATTGTCCCGCGAAATTCACTCGTACCACTCATCTCAATCGCCACATGCGTACCCGTAAGTCTTTGTTTTCCCTCCTCACGGATATAGATGCCGAAGCTAAGTGCACGACCATGCAGACACTGGGGACAGGTCCCATCGGTGTGATGTAAGCACCTGCAAAAAGTCTTTCCGGTCCTGCATGTTGAGTGCTGAGCCCTGACAGACCTGTGATGCACAATTCACCCGCAGTGATTTGTTGACCCGACATAAGAAAACATGTGGTGATTCGTGGGTGTCTTTTTTTTTTAACTTTCCCTCGGTTATCTCCTCTCCCCTGTCCGCTCCCCCTTGCCGCAACTCGATCTTACCCGTGTTTCTAGGTCCCATGCTAACCGCACGAGGCGACGGTCCTGCCAGGCCTGTGCAGACTCAAAAGTCAAGTGTGATTTGCAGCGGCCATGCAGCAAATGCCAGGCACGTGGGAAAGAATGCGTGTTTGTCAGTCGCCCCTCCAGGTCGTCCACAACGGGAATCGTGCCGACATTATCGAACACGACGGTCGAGCGAAGCTCAGATTCTGAAGATCGGGCGCCGGCGCTGATCCCTACAACTCCTCACCTTGCAACTTCACCGTCTCCGAAGCCATACATTCCCGCGGATCATTTGCCAATCGACCAGCAGACCGAGGGTGACTGCCACTGGACGGCCGCACCATCCGGAACTAGCTCGGACGTGGCATCGGCACCTGCGCCATCAGAGCGTTTTTGTTCGGGCTCAGCGAGCGATTCTGGATCTCCAGGCACCGTCCAACCCCAAAGTTCTTTCTCGTCGCTCTTTTCTGGGGATCTCGACCCGTATTTCGTATACCCAAACTATAGCAACACCTCCGTTTCTTCTGATCATTCGCACTCACCAAACGAACCGGTCGTTCCCTCCTCAATTTCCGCCGTGGATGACCTAACTTCATTCGCCACTCAAGGCGTAGAAGTCCAACACTCATTCCATACTTCTGGAGGATCAGTATATTATGCACCATCGTCTGCTCAACAAGTGCCAGACGTAACTCCCAAGGAACATGTCACTTTGCAACGTCAACGATATGCACAGGATCACTTTATGCCCTCGTTTTCTGGACCGATCCATAATTTCAAACAGCAGAATTTGACCGAGGAACAGCATCATTGTAAGTGTGTCGCCGACTCCCGTCGCCTAGCCTTTTTTCTTTTTCTTTTTTTTTCAAACTCGTACCTGATTCGCTTTGCTGGCAGATGTCTTTGATTCATCACCCCCTCACGGTCGAAGTCGTGTCAAAACCGCTGGCCCGTATCAAGCATTCGGAAATGCGAGACGTGCATCACGGGATGGCCACGTCGGCAGCCAGCCTCACTTCACGCCTGTTGACGCTCTCGACGGACATTATTACGGACGAAATTGTGAGGCCCAGGTATTGACTACTTCATACCCCTTTTGACCCACCTTTTGCTAGGCGAGAAGATCACTAGCCAACCACGGATGAGCGCAAGCGTTCCCCCCGGCCACCACTGGCCGTCAGTCCCTTTGGAGAATGACATGTTTGATGCGCTACCTAGGTTTGGTAAGCAATAATTCAGTCATTTCTGCCCGCACGAAAGTGATGAGATGGACTGATCAAATGGTCTGCAGGCTCAGATGACCAGAGATACCGAGCGACATTTGCAGAATGTTCTGTCGACGCTCTCCAATGGAATGGAGCTCACGCCGCGCGACGTCAGGTGATAGACTATCAGCCTGCGTGAATACCCTAAAACGCTTAATCTGCCTTGCTTTCACCTCCTTTCTGCCCACGGCTATAGCACGAGAACTAATTAAAATACCCATGAGAGATGTTGACGTACCGATAGGATTGCCATGAAGTTTTCTTTCTGTCATTGACTTACCTACGAGACTCCGCGCGTCTGAAACGTTGTACTAGGGAATTCACAAATACCCACGGCACGAGTTGCCTGATGTGAATCGTTCTTCGGAGTTAAAGGCTGGACTTACCTGCGCATTTCTTTTTCTCTCTTTTTTTGATTGAAAAAGTGAGCGAGAGACGCTAGAGAGAAGTTTGACATCCTGGGAGGCACATTCAGCTCTCAACCGGGGCACTGAACGCCCTTATATAGGCGGCCACGAAATGCTATTCATCGGAGGCACAGGTGGATGATTGGCTCTAGCCTCTGCCAAATCGTACGATGATCCGGTTCCGAGCTGGACGGACTCAGATACGTCTAACAATGGAAGGCGATTGTGAGTGGGTCAATGACTCCTGCATATGGGGAGAGAGTGGTTTCTTATGCTCATACTTATGGAAAGCGGGACAACCGTGCTCCCGAAAAAGTAATTCTCGGCCCGAGGGCCATACTCCGAAAAGGATATGACCTCGAGACGGACTTCGAACACCCTGCGCACTTCGAATTAGCACAAACTTTCTCGTTTCCATGCCCGTCGACCGAGGGAAATTTTACTAACGTCCTTCAGATCCAAACTTAGTTACTCCCAGTAAGCGGTGATGTATTTGTTGTACAACATCAAGATACAATGTCAAGATATGATATTTTGTGATACCACTTTAGGATCCCACAGTACCTTCCCCCGGAAAAGGCTCCAGATTGAAGCCTGGCCATTGGCAGAACTTGTTACATTTATGCTGGTCCTCGAAAGCAGCAATCCCATGTTCCAGATTTCCATCGCCAAACAGAGGTTGCCCCTGGTTAACATTTCTAGATGCTGTTATTAGTGAGGTTCATTATACCATGCTGTTGATCCATACAGGTGTGTTTAGTGGTGTGCCAGCCAGGCCTAAAAGTCCTGAGCCACCAAAGCCAAGCCCTCCTAGGCCAGGGCAGGCTGGGGTAGGGGGTTGTGGGTAGTGTTTTAAAGTCCAGTTGCAGGACTGCAAAAAGACCAGCAACTGGACTGAACTGGACTGCTTGCAACTGGACCAGATTGGACTGGTTGCACCAGATTTAATTACTAACCAGTCCAGTCTTTTTAAAATCAAGAAAATAGAAAAACCAGTTTAAAATCAGTTGTAACCAGTCCTAACTGCAACCAGTTGCTTCACAAACTATATAGGCAGGTCACTACTATTTCTCCCCACTTCCCATAATTTTTGCATATTTTTACAAGTTTTTCCTGGTCTACTACAAGTAAATACATTCTCTAGTTATGTTTTAATGACATGTGACCCGAAAATGGTGATATCTCAGGATCGCATCAGCCAAATTACATGATCCAAGGTGTGATTGATAGCTGAGAGTGTGTAGTCACACCACTAGATGTGTTAGAATTCGAGGGTTGGTTAGAATTGCCATGCTGTCTACATCAGAACGGTTAATAAGGCTGAATTGATACTACAGTATAATGATACCACCTACATTGGTAATCCGAAATATATACTTGACCACCTGTGGTTGTATACTGCACATGCTGTGTGAATACAAGAAACTCAGCCATCTTAAATCTGATTTCCCCAGGTCTTGGGCAAGCAGCTGTTAAAGAGTTGTGAATGAACTTGATGAATCCCATATAGTCCAGATCATTGTTAGTATAGTCATACATGATATGTAAGTTCTTCTGCAAGGTATATCATACTGACAATGCCTGGTTTTGGAGCTCTAGGTCCTCAGAAGTGTTAGACCTCTCAGCATAGGCATAGATCAGTCCAGTGTCAATGAAATGCACATGTAGGTCAGTTTACTACACGGGTGGCAAGAACGATGAGAGATGGCAAGTTCAAAGGGGACGGTAAGTATGCCAAAAGAGGAAGTGATGGACGATAATGGAATCAGTCGGAATCAGCAAGGTTCCTGCTCGTTGCAGCATGTCTTTGGACTTTCGGACAGAACGTTGGAGGGAAACTGGTTCTCTGTATGTCAAGGTGGTACATGAGAGCTTATATACAGGTTAGGACAAAGAACTAATGGGTGAGTGGCTAAGTATGACGTATGACAAGGTAAGAAGTCAGTGGAGTATGATACAAAGAAAAATAGGTACGAATGATGAAATGAACATGAGATGGACGAGACAAAGAAAGGTGAGGGAAAGGAGGGTGCACCATAGTACAGAACATTTCGTAGCTATATCGTAATGACGTTGGGATGTGCTGTAAGGAACTGAAGTTCCTTGTGGTTGTATCCTATCATTCCACCGACTTCCACATCGCTTCTAATCATATTCCGACAAATTCTAGTCCAACCTGATTTAATCCTAGTCCAATCTGATCCAATCCTAGTCCAACCCGATTCAATCCGACATTATCTGTCCGTTTCCAGATCTTCACATGTGCAAGATCTATCCAGATCTTTGTTTTTTGTTTGGATTGATTTCTTTTGGTTTCATTGAGCTTTCGTATCACTTTGACATAGGCCTAGACCCTTTCATTGTATTCTGCATGGTTTCTGTTTACCCGTAAAGGGACAATGTTCTTTTTCTTTTGCTTTGATGTACTTGGTTACTGATTGATATTTCCCTTATTAGGAAGAGTCTTGGGTGTTCCCTTGACTATAAAACCCCTGTAGTGTGATGGATAATACATCTTTCGCCTATGTGCACTGATTACCCATTTCCTTGCTGTGAAGCTGTGTCTTTGCAAACCTCATTACTTTTCTGCTCATATCCAGTCCTCGTCCTTGACCAGATCTCTCTTATCTCATCACCATCTCATCAAATCTGCTCTGGGTTTTTGGATTCCATCATCAAATGTATATTTCTACTTCCTTCTATCTCTACTTCACTTTCCAGATCTTTTTCTCATCATTTTTCTGGATCAGATTCGTCCAGGTTTAGCCCCTATCTTTCCGGATTCCTTTCTGAATTGTGTAGTCAGGTCCTTCGCCCCCACCAACTTCTTTAGGGTCCCTGGGATGAACCTATTCATACCCTTCTTTCTTATGTTTTAGTATCCCTCTTGCTATTGCAGTACAGATGGGACTAGTGTTTTACGGTGCGTACAGCGTGTTCCTTACACACATGAGGGATGTTGAAAGGAGGAGGGTTGACAGCCTCAGAGATGCAGTTATGAATGTAGTTGTAGGTCATGTTGAGAAGGGCCTTTGACCAATACAGTATATTGGCTTCGTGAAAGAGCTTAGTCAATTCATCAGCAAGTGACAGCTGTACATAAGAAGGTCCTGATTCTCCATTGTATGGTTGCTTGACCACAATCTCTTGGTTTACCCTTGACCCAAGTCTTGTGGCTCTTAAAGGATAGAGGTTGAGATGTGCAACTTCACAAGTCTTGAATGTGTCAACATCAATGAAGTCAGCCCTTGAGTAGCTGAGACGGATGGTACCTGTGAAGGAAACAGCAGTATCAATACTGAAAGCAACATCTCCCACAACTAGTTCTGAAAGGTTGTGAGTTGGTATCAGAAAGAAGTTGACAGGTTCAAATTGCTGTTTAAGTACTATATGACCAAGACATCAGATTGACACATGAAAATTGCAACATTTGCTTGCTTACCTCTCTTTAAGTTTAAGTCTGTGCCTCCTCTGGATTTGAGAGCATCTTTGAAATCATTCAGGTTAGGGAGCATGGCAGAAACCTATTTCTTATGTGGTGGAAATAAACTCAAAAGGCTAGAGATGTTGCTGGACTAAGCATGTTGTTATTTGGCAATAACATCTGAATGTGAAATGTTAGACATGCTAGATAGATTGAAAGAATCACTTCATGCAGTTGAGATAGAGGAAATGGGACCATCAGACCAAGAAACATTGGATGTGTTGGATTGATTGAAAATGTTGTTTTATGCAGTTGAAATAGAGAAAGTGGGGCCATTAGACCAGGAAGTGTTGGATATGCTGAACTGATCAAAAAGATTGCTTTGTGGAGTTGTGGGAGTAGACTCCTTGGATTAAGAAAAAATCATAAAGAGTGAGGTGGCAGGCATTGACTTGGTTCACAAGGTGACCACTGATGTATGACTTAGACACTGTGACCTCGTTTGTTGTTTTGAGGTGTTTCAATCAGATGGTAACTCAGACTCCAACTTCTCTTTGAAGGCTTCATACTCCATCCCCTGATGCTTCAGGATGACTACATGAAGGCTGAATTGTTTTGTTTTGAAGACTATGGCTTTTGAGTTTTTTCACGTGCTTGGATGAAGGCAGTCAGTATAAAAGTAAGGGTTATTGGAGGCATGTTGTGATAAATCTATCCATTTGGCAGGATGGACAATGAACTTGTTATTGTGCCATGTAAAATAAGGATTATACATTTTGATATGAGGTGTTATCGTTTCCAAAGCCATTGTGGCCAGCTTTGCTGCTGAGGCTACTATCAGAATATCATTAAGTCCTTCACATATACTCTTAAAGATAACACTGGGTTTAGTTGGACTAGAACAGAGATAAATGAAGAAAAGATACTCATGCCAAGGGGAGTTCCATGAACACCCTTCCTTTTGCTATTGTTTTTGTATAATGTCAAAATCTCCAAGGAAATGGCCTCAGCAGGAGGTGGGTGGTGAGCGACACGGTCCCAATGATTGTGCTGTGCAGTATACTGAAGGTGCTGCACTCCATAACTCAAGTTTGGAGGCAAAGAGAGACTTGCTGGCAGTTGAGACTACAGCAATACCTGGCTGGAAAATGCAAAGTGACCTGCTGCCAGTGACCAAGAATATATCAATGTCAAGTGGATATCAATCCTCAGTCCTTGGATCAAAACTGGTGAAGGTGGCATATCTCCAAGATGTGCTGACATTAGATGATTTGTCATTGCTACAATGGGAGGGGGGTTAATTGAGGCTGGGTGGGAGATTGTTAGTTGATGAAAGCTGCACTGCAGGTAAACTCACCATGGGACTGAGCAGTGCTAATGGATTGTTGAGGTAATGTGTCAAGGTCACCACAGAGATTATCAAGCTGTGGATAGCTGCAGTGCATTGTACCTGCTAAGTTAAAAGGCCCACTGGCAATGGCTGCACCTATGTGAAACAATGTCCAACCAATGGAAACCAACTCATACATTTATTTCTCTACAATTGGCACATAACTGATGCAGTCACTTCAGCACTGCTGGAACTGATTGAGCCACATATTCAAAGGCTGTGGAAGGCATGCCTCAACAACCAGCAGATTGTTGCTGAACTACAAAAGTATATTGATACAAGCATATATGATATTGGGTGTGTTATCCGGTGTTACAGTTTTTCTCTTGTCTCATGGTCTATAGCTTTTCTGCTTTTGACGTATCGCTCCCTTTGTACTTGGTATGTACCGAGTTTACTGGGAACACTGCCTTTTTCTTGTTAATCCTATTCGCCCCATGTTTGTTACTCTTTAAACGATTTCTTTGTTTCCTTTCTTGTATTTCGGACTAATCTCTCCTCGGCCGATTCTCTTGCATCGACCTTGTAATTCTTGATCTTCACACATACTAGGTGACGCATCCCTTTACTTAAGCATTCTCTCTGATTCCATAACATTCTTCAATGACGTGTCCCCTAGTATTTATACTAGACCGTATGTACTTGTATTTCTTCACACTCGTTCTATGCAATCTAGCGTGCTCTTGTGTCCTCTTGTCCGATTGACAGAGACCATTATCCTCAGTAACCTTCGAACCCTAGTTCTCCATATCTCTCTCAGACGCAGAGTCTCTTCGTGAGTACCTCCTGAGGAGTACAGATCCTTCGAATATCCCTTTGTATACGCTTCGCGTAACATCTGGTATTTGATTTGGATCATGGCTAATACTATCATTTTGTAATCTTATAAAATTTGTGGAGATTTGAAACAGCCTGGGCTTGAAGCACACATACCAGCAGGCCCATATACTGGATAGTATTCATGCTGCAATGATTGAGCTGCAAAAGATGTACCCAAATGTAGGGATCTGTGAGATGATCAGTCTCATTTTCTACAAACACAACATGTGTGTTTTTCAGTAAGTAAAAATACCTTAGTATCTATAGTGCAACCCAATTGGCCAAATCATAGTAGCGTAATGGAGGGATATTTTGCTTAGTATGAGCCTCACTTGGTGGGGCAACACAAAGCAAGGTGATTACAGCATTGCAGATTCTGGGCTGCATGTGTCAATAACATCTGGACCATGGACCAACATAATAAGTGGCTTTACTTTGATCTAGTATTACATATGAGGATTGAGCTGTTTTCTGGGTGCATCCTCTGGATTAAGATTTGGCACTCAAACTGCAACTCTCAACTTATCCTCTCATATTTCTTAGACACTGTCATTGAATTTGGATGTAAGTACATCATTCTTACAGCACAGTTTTACTAACATATTGTTTTTTGCAGTCATTCCTATGGTGATTCAAAGTGATCCTGGAATGGAGAATTTCAGGATAGCAAATGCACAATCCCACCTTGATAGGGTTTGTACAACACTGCTGATGTGAACAAAGAAGAAATTATGCCTGAAATTGCTTGGTCTCAACTTTGGCATTGCTTTACCCCTGGTTTTGAAAGTCTACTTGATGAATGGGTTATATTTGGGTTGTATGATCCTGACAATACACTCCAGCTGAAAATATAACATTTCATGAATATATGTCACAACTGAACTGTTTAAAATACTAGAATGGTCTTTCAATGGGCATTCATCCCATGGCAAAGTGAGCTAAACTAGTATCAAGACCATATCAACAACAGTTGGAAATGTCATGACAGAAACAAGGTGTGTAGGTATTGTATTCAATAATCAGTATAACAAACAGGCAGCTAGTTGTAGGCTCTACCTCATGAGATCCCAGAGTTGATCCACCATTGTGCAGAAGATTATGACACTCTGGATTTCAAAGTAAGTAAACTCATCTTCAAAGTTATTAGTCCATCTCTCATGTGGTTTTCACAGGTAATGGTCATGCAGGAAGCTATTGAGGACATCCACAAAATCTACATAAAGCCTGACCACATTGTATTAGACCTCATCCCTCCAGCACTCAATGCCTTTATTCAGGCATATTACTATATGTTCAACTGGGCTCATCCACTGTCCAATGCAAGACTATATGGACAATCTATACAGACCTCCTCTTGATCTTGCAAAGTGTAACAACATCAGCCCCTGGGTGGCAGCTGAGTTGCACAACGAGGTAGTAGCTAATGAATTACCACTAATAGATGGACTTCGTGACCTTCCTTAAAATAACTATTACATGGGTGGCATTGGAAATAGCTTAGGTCTACATGAGTTCACTTCAAAAAACAAATTTTAGTGTCCCACTTACATTTTTTTAAGAAGAAGAACATATTTGTGCCCTATGAAAGTTAGACTTCAACCTCCCAGATGTTGCTGAGGACAATGATGACATTGATGCAGGTCCTTTGTTTTGGGCAGATGGCTTTTCAGATGATGATGATGAGGAAATTGATGCAAGTCTTTGATTATTGATTGATCTACAGTACTATGCTATGTACTACAAGTTCAGCTGATAACCTTTGTTACACCATGCAAGTGCACTTGCAAGATTTCCTAATCTGAAGTATGTTGGTAAAAGTTCCCTCGGTCGATGGGCGTGGAAACGAGAAAGTTTCTGCTAATTCGAAGTGCCCAGGGTGTTCGAAGTCCGTCTCGAGGTCATATCATTTCGGAGTAAGGCCCTCGGGCCGAGAATTACTTTTCCGGGAGCACGGTTGTCCCGCTTTCCATACATACTCCACACTGGCAACCGTCATACCAGAGCTGGTGGATTCAAGTTG
>JBBPRB010000486.1:0-15563 GCA_038092815.1 Hortiboletus rubellus | reverse complement strand
CTGAGGAAGATGTCGAGAACAAGGAAGATGCAGACGACGCAGTCCAAGACGACTAGCGCAACAAAAGCCTGGATGATCCCATTTCACCTTATCCGTTCTTATCTGTTCCATCCCAGGTTTCGGCCAGAGCCCTCTTTTTCACCCCAGTATTCGTCCGGTGACATCTCACTCCCCAATTATTCCGTGCATAGACCAATAGAAGTACTCCACCTCCATTTTTCTCATCAAACTAAAAAGAAAAACAGACAAAAGACAAAAAGAAAAAAAAAAAAAACATATCCGTTCCCCTTTCTCTGTCAATGTCTCGACAAACTTACCACATAGACATTCGTATTCTAACGCACAACGAGACATGCACATATTGTTACCGACTTTTCTTTCTAACACCCCGGTGCAATCCGGTATAGACTTTGGGTATCTGTGCAAGAATAGATGCGAAAGACGAACGAAGAAGACAAGCCAAGTACGATCTCGCAACCCGGTGTCGTTTCCACCCTTATTTCTATTTCCTTCCCGCTGTTATCACCTTCTTATATTACCTCTTCACTTTTACTTAGGGGTCACACTCGGACATGGACTCGGACACGGACACGGACACGGATGCGATTGGGATTCAGAAGAAATACAAGTATACTGCGGATTACACTATATACAGGACGACGACCGGCACGGTTAGAGCTCCTCCAAGAGTGCCTCCATCTCCTCTATCTCCAACTGCTGTGAGCCGATATAGGTCTCGGCTACCTTGGCGCAGGCTTGCAGCTCGGTTAGAAACCCAAGCATGCTGTGCATCTTCGTCCACATGGTCAGCAAGGCCAACTTCATCATCTCGACGGCGGTGTCTCGAGCCGGATCCGAAGTCTTCGCCCTCTTGCGGGGCATCGCGTCGTCATCCTTGTGGTCGGAGTCGGGCTCGGATGACGGGGAGAACCCGAAGAAGTCGGGGACATCGGCCTCTACTCGGGAGGAGGAGGCGACTGGTGCCTTACATGTGGGAATCACCACCCGGGCATTATTACGGACTGAAGAGACGATTAGAACATACTTACCGATTTGAAAACCGAACTCTTACCTGGCCTCTGCTGTCCCTTCTCCTTCCCCTTTGCCTTGGAAGCCGGAACTGGCGCCGTGTCCTTCTTCGTCCTTCCCACCTTTCCCTTCGACTTCCCGCACTTCGTCTTGAGCCGGATACACAAGTCACAGGTGCAACCCGGGACTCCGGTGCACGTCCTGCCACCTCGCTGGCATGGGTTGCATGGAGGGGTGTGCGTAACCATCTTCGGGCCGGGTCATGCGTTCGATGGCTTCGGAGCCGCAACCTCGACGATGTCTTCTTCTTCGTCCTCTTCTTCGTCCACCACCACCTGGTTGGAAATACGCTACGTGCGGTCACCTTCCAGATATCTATACAAGGCGACTACTCACCTTTCGTTTCTGACCCGCGCTCGAAATGGACTCTTGTTCCTCGCTGGGTGACTCGGTTGTGGGTGGCTTGTTGGCCGACTCTTGAACCGGGCTGGGTGCCGTCGACTCAACCGGCGGTTGTGCCACGGAAGCCGGCTCTTGATCACCTGAGCAAGCGCCGCCTTAGCAGCTCGCCGCGCCGTTTCCGCTCATTCCTCTTCTTGCCGCTTCCGGAGCACCGCCGTGCCCAGCCACCGATGCCAGAGAGTGTTCGCCTCCTGCATGCGGGCGAGGAGGTCTGCCTCGAGGGCAGTTTCCACGCCGTGTTCCTTCGCACGTTGGAAGGCGGTGTGGACTTGGTTCTGTATCCGTCATCAGCAACCGAACGTTCCAACCGAAACACGGCTTACCAAGAGCATCTGCCACCTCACACACCACATCTCTTGATCTTCCGCCAAGTCCTCTTGATCCTCGGGAACTGACCATGACATGCCGTCCAGCTGGATCTTGAGCTCCGCCACTTCTTTGAGGGCATCCACCTTAGCAGGATCGGCCAAGGGAACCTTGCTGAGTGCGAGGATATCTTTGAATGGATTGAGGGACATGGGAGAATATGAAAGACAGAAGTGGGGATGGAATATGAGAGGCAAATGGGTTGGTGAACGGCCGCGTTTTATGCAAACTTGCGCCATTGTCCATAGTTTTCAAACTCAGCAGTCAACAAGGTCACATGACTGAGTGGGGACAGTCAGAATCAAAGTACCCCGGGGATGTAGGAGCTGGAGGCTCTCTATGTCCGTATACAGAGTTTTTCCCCTTTTTCAGCATCCTCTAGGTTTTCCAACGTGTTCAGCAACGTTCCCGTCCTACCCCGTGTCCATCCGAGTGGACCTGACCTTTATAAGTACGTTCCCGCTTTCCATTCCATCCTTTCCGATCGTCCGTCCCAACCCGGGCCCGGCCGGTCGATGACTAACATGATGTAATAAGTTCTATCTGTCTTCGTACGTCATCTATACTTCATTCCGTTTCTCTATTTGTACATCTGATCACCGGCAGCACTTACTTCCGTCCGGACCGCTCTAGACCATTTTTACTTCATTGCATTGAAGGGTCACTGTACGCGACTACAGGGCGATTCGTACCTTTCCATATGGTTTCTTGTCTCTTTCTACGCGACATTGTTACCCATGACAGCGAAGATTATTTTCTTCACAGCCTTTGATCGTGCTTTTTGTAGTTACCTTATATGTACTAAGTCTTGGGTGTTGCCCGGACTATAAAATCTGTACCCTTTGTGGGAATGGAGTACCTTCTTTCCAGCTCGATTTTACGATTCTAAGTCTTCCTCCGACCTTGTCCAAAACTTCGTCACCTTTCCCGCTCGTATCCAGTCCTCGTCCTTGACCGGAAAACCACATCGTCTCCCCGGATCTTTGTATTTTGACCGGGTTCATCCGGATTTGTTGTCTCGCCCACGGGAAAGTCTTCGCATACCCTTCTCACCACTAACCTACCTCAGGCCCCTTGGGACGAGTATCAGCTTGCACCCACCCTGTGTCCTTGCTAGTTTTTCCTAGCTTTCTTTCGGAGTTTGACACACCCTAGACTGACTATCTGTTTTACACCGGCATGGAGAAGAAAGTTTGTCATTTGCTAAGGGCAATCTATGGCTTGAAACAAGCTGCCCTACAATGGAACAAGGCACTTTACAAATCTTTGCTAGATATGGGATTTGTTAGAACACATGGAGATCCTGGTGTCTATATTCATTTCCATGGTCAGGACATTATTATACTCGTCATTTATGTTGATGATGCTCTTTTCATGGGCTCCAACCGTTCCTATCTCATGATGAAGAAGAAACAGTTCATGAAGAAATGGGAAAGCTGTGATCTTGGAGCTGCTACTGAATATCTTCGCATGCGTATTACCTGCAATCATTCTAAACGAACTTTGAAGCTTGATCAAGTCGCTTATGCTGAGAAGGTCATCAATCGCTTCAAACTCACCAACACCAAAGTAGCTCGTACCCCTCTTCCATCTGGGTATAATCCTGCTCCCCTTATCACGGAAACCTCCTCTTAACTCCAAAGTCGCTATCAGTCCGTGATTGGATCACTACTGTATATCATGCTCGGAACACACCCAGATATTGCCTTTGCTGTTATCAAGATGTCACAGTTCTCTGCAAATCCATTGGATGAACATTTGCAGAAAGCACTTTATATTGTGCGATACCTTATTGGTACCAAAGATCTCTGCATTACATATGACGGATCCACTCGATCTGGCATTCTGGCATATTCTAATACAGATTGGGCTGGAGATCACGAAACTCGTGGATCTACCTCTGGATATGCAATGTTCATCGGCAATGGAATAGTCTCTTGGCTTTCCAGACAACAACGGAAGATAACCTTGTCATCAACAGAAGCAGAATATGTTGGAATGACAGAAGCAGCTAAACAGCTTTCCTGGATTTGGATCCTTCTTTCTGAATTGAAGTTCAATCTTCGCACCATTCCTCTGCTCTGTGACAATCAAGGTGCCATGTTTCTTGCTGCAAATCCTGCACAAGAAGGATGTTCAAAACACATTGAAATTCCGGAACATTATATCCAAGAATGTGTTACAGATGAGAAGATCAAACTCTTCTACATTCCCACTGATGAACAAGTTGCAGATATCTTTACAAAGAATCTGACATGGCAACGTTTCGAGGAAAATAAGAAGAAACTTTCCCTTACACCATATTCATCTCTTCCATCATGAATAGCGAGGTGGAGTATTGAAATATTTAGAATTAATACTTATCCTTATCTTGTCTGGGTCGCTCTTCATGATTACTAATTTATTCTAGACCCATGACATCATTGTTCTAGACCCATGACGTCACACTTATTCTTATCCTTAGATGATGTCATATTACATATATCATCATGGTAATATATCACACCATTCTCTTGGCATATTGCACCATAGATAAGCGCATCTTTTGTCATTGGCTGATTATTACTGTGCACTGCTGCGGATTACACAGCCCTTATTCTTTTGGATATTTTCATAATACGTACACACAATCGTTGTGCACTATATAAACCCAGCTCCTTCTGAGCCCACAATTTAAGTTCTTTACTTCGTACACATGTTGTGAATAACTTCTAGCAACTTGTTTGCAAGTGCACTACAGCAAGTGAGTACTCTCCCTCACTGGGTTTACCCTTCTGCTGTTGCCTCTGCACCAAAAGAGACTTGCAATCTCTTTACACACTGGAGCGCAACACGTCGAGCACCATCAGCCAACCAGCATTCAAACGAACAATCACTGTACCTTGAGCACCTGCTCAAAAAACCAGGCCGGCCGCAGACTTGTGTCAGCAACGTCAGGTGGAAAACAGCGGATGGTATTGAGACTGAAGGAAGAGATTTGTGTGAACCTAAGATAATGCATGTCAGAAACTGCTTCGCGGAAGGGCCCTGTAGCTTACCGTTCGTTGAGTATCTCAATCTTGTGGGGATAAACAGCATGCACTATTCGGAGTAAGTGTTTCAGAATGTTCTTCAGGACTCCAAGCTCAAATTCATGCAACAAATCCACAACTAGGTGGCCGAAGAGGTTGAAGCTCAAGGGTGATAGTTGCTTGCAGAAAGAGTTCTGGGAAGCATCGTAAGGTCACTGACAGTGTAACATCAGTTGAGAGTGTTCATACCAGGGTGGGGACTAGGGATTCATTTTTGAGAATAGTTTCTACGGTCGTACCCTTCAGAGGCCGGCCAAGCTCATAGATTGCACGTCGTGCGAGTGCAATCTTTTTATGAACGTAAGTTCTGGCATCAGAAATCCTGGCCGCGAAGTCTCTGACGAATCCTGTGCGATGAAACATCGATTTGGGGACCAGGCAGCGAGGACAAGGGCAGAGGCCTTTGTCCTGAATGGTGGTGAGCAGGACCCTTTGTACAGGTCAGCATCGAGAACACAAGCACGGGATTCGTGATGGGACTGCTCACTTTTCAGGATAGTCAGCGGAGTAAGTAAATATCCGGGGGTAAACTCTCCTGAGAATCCCATCAAAGCACTTTACGACAATGCCATTCTTGTAAGCATCGACAAATTCATCATCGAGTAAAATCATCCAGATTGCTTGTATGAGTTCTCGCTTGCAATGTGTGAGAAGGTTGTGGTTGTCTTTCTTGTCAGAGATGGACGATAAGAACTTCTTGAAGGACTCTGGCAGCTGGGGCATGTAATGAGACAGTGCAAGCAGGGCATGGCAATGCATTCAACGTACCAAAGGGATGAAGGCGATCAGATGACAACAACCTGACTGTGGGTTGGCTCGAGCATACTTGGAGAGGTTTCTGAAGAAAAGATAAATGGGCCAAGCAGACGTATGACTGAACTGTGCGAGGTGTGTCGAATCGGACCAGAACATGAGACCTGCAACCACCTTTTCCAGCCTGCAGCCATCATCTCTTTTCTGTTTCATTATCTCGTCTTGGGCTTGGTTCCATGCATTGGAGGTACACAGCTCATTGTAGACATGCTGCTCATGCCCGATAACTGGGGACTTCCAGAGCTTCTTGAAAGGGGTGAGATGGAAGCTCTTCGAGGATGCTTCCGCAAATACCGTGCGGATGACGTCAAGAATCGGTCTGTAATGAAACCCGTCGATGGTAAATATCCTTCCATTACCTTCCTTGTCCCTCTCCCTTGTTGGCACTGATATGTTGACACTCGTGCATCGCCACTTATCAATTCTGAACGGGTCATCCTGAGGGATCTTCTTCTGAGCTGCTTCCATCCGACAGGTCTTCCTGGAAGCGTCAAAGTTGGTGAAGTCGTGGATGTTGAAGTCCGAGGCTTGGAGAACTTCATGGACTAGTCGGGTGACTTCCGCATCGGACTTGTGCGCGCCACCGCACACTTTCCACCTCATGAGCCGCCAGATGGACATATTGGACCAGGGGCACAGCGGTGAATAATCGCCTGCCTCACCCTCAGCTGAGTTGGGGCTGATGGGTTCATTGGTTCAAGACAGCTCCTCCACAGTGAGGTAGGAGTCGGGATCGTGTGATGGATGATGGCGGTAGGCATGTGCGATGCCGAACCTATTGAATTGCGTACGAAAGGAATTGAATACGTGCAGAACCACACGTGGCAACATGGGACTGGAAGAGTAGGGAGGGTGAGGGTCGACCGCAGGCAACGGAGGCTCGGGCAGCAGATCTCGATACCTGGCAGGAGGTCACCGATTGCGTGATGGAAGGCGTGGCTCGGGGGTGGAGTCAGCGGACCCATCTGCCGTAGATTGCACAGGTGGTTTGGGGATGGGATCGGGTAGATGTGGCGGAGAACCGTATGTGTCTTGGTGGTTGCCACGCAAACATTGACTGGACGAACCCTGGCACAAATCAGAAAAAGTTCTAAGTATTCTGTATTCTGTATCGTTCACCTCGCCGACCGAATCGATTGATGAACTGTGCATTGGAACTGCCGATGCATTCAGGGAATTGGCGCCCTGGAATGGAAGTTAGTGGGATCACCAATAAAGAACTGGTGACAAGTACCCAAGATTCACTTCCCTGTTTGACCCGCTTCAACGGAGGCTCGTTGGTCGGTCGTGCTCGCTCGGGAAATACGCTCTGCTTCAGCCATGGTATAGATACTGCATGTTTTGCGATGCTGTGTTAGCCCTCTCTGGGCCTGGAACGTCCGAGGACAGTCGGGATAACACTTAAAGACAGAGAATATCAGCAGTAAGAGAGACAGCTAAATTATAGGTGAAAAACGATACATTGGAATGTGAACATGCCGTCAAAGCAACGTGTTGGGGAGGGTCAATGGAAGGATCGATTGTGGTGAGCAACCAGGATTTTATGAGGGCTCCGTTGCAGTGCTGAAGCGGGTGATATCAATCAAAACGGCGTGTGTGTGTGGAATCATCGATACTCACTGCACGGATAAGATCTGGCTCGCTTGGCATGAAGGATGCGACGACGAGCAGGAAGTATCGGCCTGGTGTAAGGTACTTCAGGCAGAGACACCGATCATCATCGGGTGATCTTACGTACCCAGGCAGTAGGCGACCATGTGGAATGTGAGGTGATGCGTTAGAATTGGCTGAGGACAAGAGCTGTGGGTGTGTGCAAAAAAGATAGAGGGAGGGGACAACTAGTACAGCTGTTACATCAAATGTGAGTGCTCAAACTATCAAAAGCCCTCATGATGCCCACAAAAGATGTATCATTCCATTCATATTGTCCAAAAATGATCGTACTCACAGAGGGAACTAAGAATAGGGTGAAAAATAGGTCTGCATGAAGTTACACATGGTAGTCCAAGGGAAATTGGTGGGGGAGGAGAGGGGGTCGGCCGGAATGATCAAAAAATGTTTGTACGTAGAGCGTGCATGCCCGAGACATGACCTTGTATGCTTGAGCCTACTTGGAGGCTGGACTGGTGGACTTAGTCAATGCCGTCGCAATAGTATGGTAGATAAGACTCACTACTGGCAGACCGGGTTCGAGTCAGCTCCTTATGCTGTGCTGTCCTTGTCTGGGCTCGAGTTAGATTTGGGCCCACTTGCAATGCAGCTTGCGACGAGGGTGCTTGAAATGTAATGGGAGTCGGATTTTGCATATCTACGTAGTGCTGGTTCGAGTGAGATTGTTGCCAGAAAGCAAAGGCGTCAAAACTTACAATCACCGGGGGGGGGGGACCGTGGCATGTGTCAGATGAGGCTGGGGCTATCTTGGAGAAGTATCCTGGCTAACAGAGCTCAAAGTCGGGGCGGCAGGAGTGCTGGTTGTCGAAAGCTGAATTGTTGGCATTAGTACAGATGCATGAACATATTGTACGTACTACCATGGAACTGAATGAGTAGATATGAGCCACGAACGTCGAGGAAAGGGCGGGGACAGCGAGGAAGTCTTGAAATAGAGACAATTCGAGGGCGGCAGGAGAGACGCTTTAATGGATCTTCAACCCCACTGTCGCTCGATGCGAGATGGCGACGGGGCGATCCAATGGACACAAAGTCCAAAAGTGGTCTCTGCGCGACACAAAGTCTGGCCGCAGAGAAGAAGTTGAGCGGCACAAAGCCAACTCGGGGGAGCCCTGGGGCCTTGAAGTCCTGGGTGGGGAAGGCGAGCGTGTCATCAGTGGGAGGTCTTGGGTGGTGATGGTGGTAAGCGCGTTGTCGGCGGGAGGTCTTGGTGGTGGCGCAGTCACTGTTGGCGGTGATGGTGGCACAGCGTGTAATGCGGGTAGGAGTAATGGTGGCACTTGGTACTTACTTAAGTTATTTGTGAACGTTTTCCACTCGTTTATTCAATGCACATGACTCTAGTCAACCTACCATCACCACCATCACTTGACCATCACCGCCCAAGGGCCAAGGTACCATACCCAGGCACAGTGACCACACCGCCACCAAGACCTCCCGCTGACAACGCGCTTACCACCATCACCACCCAAGACCTCCCACCGATGACACGCTCGCCTTCCCCACCCAGGACTTCAAGGCCCCAAGGCTCCCCCGAGTTGGCTTTGTGCCGCTCAACTTCTTCTCTGCAGCCAGACTTTGTGTCGTGCAGAGACCGCTTTTGGACTTTGTGTCCATTGGATCGCCCTGTCGCCATCTCGCATCGAGCGACAGTGGGGTTGAAGATCCATCGAAGCGTCTCTCCTGCTGCCCTCGAATTGTCTCTATTTCAAGACTTCCTCGCTGTCCCCACCCTTTCCTCGACGTTCGCGGCTCATATCTACTCATTCAGTTCCATGGTAGTACGTACAATATGTTCATACATCTGTACTAATGTCACATCTCAAGTTTCCTCCTGCCCTCTAACTAGGTACGCTCCTGCCTGCTGGCGCTCTTACTGATTCGCATGGATTCTAGACGCCCCTTAAAAGCCAAGAGAGCCACAGCACTTGTTTCAGACGTCAACTCACCGCCCTTTGTTCGATCAGTTTCACGGAAGTACGTACAATATCCAAGATGACCCCAGCCGCGACTAATCCCAAATATTCAATCGCTGATTATCTAATCCTAGCTCCCTGTGTACGAGCCAACAACTGGCTCTGGAAATCATGCAGCCACAGGCCTGCAGTTAGGTCTGCACGCATGCCCCTCACTTGCAGCATTATTTCCTTATAGTATCCCCACCAGGTTTCTCCATCCAGGCTACCTGGTTTGTATGGTTCTTCATCAAAATCATGCAGTGCAGCTATAATAGCTGCGCTGGCAAGGCCAAAAATGTTGTCAAGGTGCGTGGATTCGACGAAGGAACCCAACTGAAAGCGGAATAGTGTCAGTGCATCCAAAATGAAGTTTTTGAAGAAGGAAGAAGAAAAAAGGTGGAGTGAGGAGTTCTTCTGAAGAAACTCGTAGCTCCTCAACAACTCTCTCACTTTGCTCGCCCGGTAAGCGTTGACAGCCTGCCCTTGAGCCGAGCGAAGGCTGAATTCCGTGTGCAAATGGTACAGGGCATAGGTCTTGAACACCCGCCGTATTTCGCACATCGTTTCCCTTATTTCCCTCTTGATCCCTTTCGGAGGCTCGGCGACCATGTCACCCATGGCCGATTGAATTGCGAAGGATATGGTGCGTGCAATCATACGTTTGCGGTCTGCTTTGTTGGGAACTCCACATTCGACCACCATAAGCTGAACAATTTCGTGTCTCGCTTGTGCAATAATGTTTTTCTTTTCATCACCATCAGCTCCAGCTTGAGGAATGGCAGCCGGAGCGGGTGCAAGCACAGGCACAGATGTGGGTGTGGGTGCAGGGAATGCAGGAGCGGGAACTTGGGGGGGAGGAACTAATGCAGGAATTGATGACATGGAGGTGGGTGGAGGAGCTGGAGGCCCAGAAGGGGGGGTTCGTTGTATGCGTTCGATGGCCATAATATCTGATTCATGATCAGTGACTGAACTAATATTGATATTGGCCTGTACTGGCTGAACGGCAGCAAAAGCGGGCCACATGCGTTCAAATACCTGCCAACCGTGCTCAATGGCTGCTGGGGTATGTGGGAAAGGCTGCTGAGGGTATGGTGCAAACCGATACCGGGATTGATAAGACCACGACTCAGATTCCCAAGGTAAAGCTTCATCGGTTACTAGTACCGGGTGGTTGTTCTATTGTTGCATTAGCACGGCAAATGAAAACAGATTGATGGGACCGACGCAATGACCGGGCATACTCAGATGTGGTGCGAACAATGTCAGTCCGTACGGTTTGGAACGCAAGAAAGATCGTATTGTGACTGTGACTGATAATCTTACGACGGTACATAATAGTACATTATTAACGATCAGTCTCAATTGTCCAGGAGGTTGTCATTATCAGAAGTCACGTTGTCATCGTTGTCGCTGGATTCGCCCGGGCCATCTTCATCAGATAGGGAATGCATGCTCCACCCTCTGCCTTGGAGCTGGATAGCCTCCTTGAGATGATTTACCTCCTCATCTACCAATGCTAGTTCCACCAATCCATCTTTGTGATAAGCCCTCTCTAAACCTTCATTTCCCATTGTATCATCAATGGTGACGTGCTTCATGCCGAGCAAACTTTCCAAGATCATAATTTGTTCCTCATTCGCCACAGCATCCCATTCACGACACTCTTGAATAGATTCGAGGAGATTTTGGCGCCGTTTGATGGATTTGATCTCGGCCGTGCTAAGGGCAACGTGGTACATGTTATGCTCACGGTCTGCAAGCTTGTACTCGTATGCATCCCTCAAGACACAGTGGGGGATATCTTCAAGAGCGCTTAGAAAGTAGGCCTTGCCCTGAGTCACCAAAGTCAGTCATCGATTGGTAAATCGTTTGTAGTACGTACTCGTTGTAAATCCTCTAGGCTTATGTCAGACCGGGGTGACAGTCCAAGCGAATGGAATACAAGGTGAAGGTCCCAGATAAAAGTCTTGGTTGGAGGGGTGTACGGATGAAAGCGATGTTTGTTCTGTTGCAAGGGGTGGGCTGTGCGAGGGGGACTGCTGCTTGGAAAGTCGATTCTTGGAGTGTCGCCAGGTGAGAATTTGATATTTGCCTCCACGAGTGGACTTGGATGGTCCTCTCTTGGACTAGGCAAAGAGGTCGAGTTCGCTGAAGTGACTGAGGAAGAAGGAGAGAGTTGGGGCATGAAAGCGATGTCACTCATGTTGGCTCTGAAAGATAGAGCAAGTATGTACAAGTGTTGTGCAAGGCGTGGTGATTGGCACTACCAGATGTAGTGTGCTTTCAAAGCCAGGCCGAAGTTAGAAACAGCACAACTCCGATGGTGCGCTGTGCCACCATCACCGCCAACAGTGACCGCGCCACCACCAAGACCTCCCACCGACAACGTGCTTACCACCATCACCACCCAAGACCTCCTGCCGATGACACGCTCGCCTTCCCCACCCAGGACTTCAAGGCTCCAAGACTCCCCTGAGTTGGCTTTGTGCTGCTCAACTTCTTCTTTGCGGCCAGACTTTGTGTCGTGCAGAGACCGCTTTTGGACTTTGTGTCCATTGGATCGCCCCGTTGTCATCTCGCATCGAGCGACAATGGGGTTGAAGATCCATTGAAGCGTCTCTCCTGCTGCCCTCGAATTGTCTCTATTTCAAGACTTCCTCGCTGTCCCCACCCTTTCCTCGACGTTCGTGGCTCATATCTACTTGTTCAATTCCATGGTAGTACGTACAATATGTTCATGCATCTGTACTAATACCAGCAATCCAGCTTTCGACAACCAGCACTCCCTCCTGCTCCCTTTCTCACCAATCTCTCCTGCACATCAATCGTGCTCCCAAGGAAACGTCGCAAGGTCGATTTCAGGATACGTGCTGGTATCCTTGGGGGACAAAGGATGCCCCACAGTGGTGACTGCAGAGCAAGGTAAGTGTGATACAGCCTGGAAACACGAAGGTACTCACTGTTGTTCTCCTTGCGCCAAGCAATTATACACGCTGCATGCAACCAGTAGCCCCCATCGACCTGAAAATACCAGCATGAGGTGCTGCACAGGACCACAATTCACGGATTGTCAAGCCCATGTCTCACAAGACTGTTGATGACAAGTGGGTGTGCTGCCAGCTCATCTTTCCAGAGCACTAACATTGCGAAGTCAGGACGATGCAGCAAAGCTTGCAAAGCGTCTGTGAGAAAGCAAGACTGCCTCCAGGTGATCGAGAGGTGGATCAAGCGGTATAGGTATTGACATCCTCTCGCAACTGCTTCCCAGGACCGTTGGGTTGTCAAATCCAAGTGCGAGATACAGTGGAACATAGATGCGTCAGGGAGATGGATGAAGCGAGTTTGAAACACCACAGCAGGATCGATGGAGAGAAATTTCAGGTAGGGAAGACTGTTGACAGCATCGACGACTACGCGATCTTTACCTTGGATCTGGCCTCCTGTATGCAGAACGAGGTTCATCAGTTGAGAACAGAGTCAAAGGAGTTTGGCCGCGGTGCTAGGATGTACGGACATGCCGACGAACAAGTACAGGATCCGCTTGTGCCATATGGTAAGTGACTCTATGAGATCTTTGGCGGTGATGTCGCGATAAATCGAGATCTTTCTATAAAGGATAGGCTGGAGCCTTTGCACAGAAATTCAGTACCATGTAAGTTGGCCATTCAAAGTACACTTACCACCTTTTGATGTGCCGAGCCACATGGAGATATTTAGCCAGTTCGTGCGGCTCTCTGCTGACCAGCAAGAAAATCATCCGCTCGAGCTCGTCTGGCAGAGCAGAGCAACAGGGCCTGGATATAATGGCCATTGACAGTAGCAATGAACTATGAGGTGAACAGTAGATGGTGGGCAGACAGAGTGTACCTCTCCTCGAAGGAGCGGGGTAGGCATTTAAATCTTGTGTCTTGCACATCCTACTGATGCACCCTGCCAGGTCGTACCCTCCCCTTTCGGCATTCTTACACAACTCGGCTTATCACATACTTTGCATTCCATGTTGCATTGACCTAGATCTGGTGCACAATCTCAGGGTGAGCGGCGTCAGTTTACTTTTTTTTTTTTAAAAAAGCGCATGATGCCTTGCTGACGCATCTCGGCATGACCCAGTGCAGTCAGAGTCCAGGGGACTGGCAAACCTGAATCTTGGAACCTAATAAAAGGGTCCAGGAGGGGGAGGGGCTGGCGGACCTGTATCTTGGAACCTAGTGAGTTTGAGTTTTGTTATCCAACTCCTTTCTGCAACTTGGAACGCCACAGAAAAGCGCACTTTGTGCAAGGTACGTGTTACGATCGGTATATTCCCATACCCCTATGTTCGTTGGACTTAACCTTTTCTACGCTGACAACAGACAATCTTATCTTTATCCTATCCTGATCTCATATGACCTTGTCTCATGCATCATAGTCGTCTCCCTCCCTTCACTCTGCTTCACGCACGAGACTTCTCATCTTCCCTGTGTCATATTATGTTTCATTTCTGTTTCTTCCTATGTTTCACCACTTTACAGAAGCATTTGATCATGTTTCTATTCCATTCCTTGATACACGCGTCCCACTTGTGTTACGCTTCTCTTCCATTCTGCCACACGGCGTGTTGGCCTCATGTGTTTCACTTCCGTTTCACCCTATCCCATTTTCCCCTTTTGTTTCCGGATCGTTAGATACGAACACAACATGTACATCCCTCTAGTAGGTATTTAAGGCTCGATGCCAGCGCCAGAGAACTCTAGTCTAGTTCTCTTGGTGTTTTCCCCTAAAGCACTATAAGAAGGACTCTATTGGCCTGACAAGCCTCTTCTCTCTTCGACTTAAAGTCTACGGCTATCTTCTGGCAACCTAAGGGAGCTACGCTCTAGGGTTGTTTCATTAGAACTAGACTCTGACTTCACCCTTACCTTGCCAACCTCAATGCTACCCTCACAAGTGTGTCCCCTACGAAAGATCGTTCGCACTAGGAGCTTATGGTAGAGCCAGTGCCGATCATCTTCCACTGTTCCCTTCTCTCCTTTCCTCCTAACTCGGGTCAAGCCGGCCCATCTAACCCTTTGTACACAGCCTCGGCAGAAGTAGCTGAGCTGGAACCAGTAAGAGAGCGAACAGCCTCGCCAGCGGAATCGGCAGGCTCACAGGGCGTGGAAAGAACCCCATCGCCACAACGACAGGAATCACCCGACGCTGCTACTCTCTTCTTAAGATTATTAGAAGCCAACTTATGGCCTTCAGATTTTCGATTCACCTCGGACGAGGAAATCGACCAAGCAGTAGCAGTAGCAACCGCCCTCAGATCGGGCGGCCCAGAAGACTTATCCACAGAGAGAGCATCCAAGCACTCGCTGGCGGAAGATCTTTCCACAGATCCGAATGACCTCATGTTCACCCACTTGGACACAAACTTACGCGCCCTCTCTCGTCCCTCCCTCGAACAAGTAAGCCGCTTGTTTCCCTCCGAAGAAGAACCGCAATTCGGGGACCCACAAGGACTCCTGTCACCCCTAACTCCCCTCCCCCCATTGCCAATCGCGGAATCTAGCTGCAAAAGGAAAGAACGTGACGAAGAGGAAGTAAGACCAGAAGTTAAAAAGCCGGTTAAGAAAAGAAAGATTACCAAGGAAATTACGAGAGATTGGGCAGGCGATCCAGAATACTCTCGAATCACATTACGAGCACTGCATACTCTACGAAAGCCAGAATGCTACCGTACCAAGTAGAGAATTACCCCTCCTTCCTATTACTACATCATGTCTCAGAGAATCAACCAAATCCTCGCAGATGGAATGATCTCATACGAAGATAAGGTCGCGGCTATCTTAGAAGAATTCAATAACAGAATGACAGATCTTCAGGCCGTTACCGCCCAAGTAACGCAACTAACAACTGCAAACAATAACCTACAGATGCAGGTAAATGCCCTCACCCCGGCAGCACCTGCAGCACCTGCAGCAGGAGGAACATCGTGACGAGTAGAAGTTTTTTCAGACCCAGGAGAATACGATGGATTGAAAGCCAAGTTCGAGGAATGGTGGGTAGAGTACAGCATGGGTAAACCCCTGGGTCTTTGAACTCCAACCCATACCCAACCCATACAAAACCCATACCCACCAACCCATGGGTACTTGTGTTCATGGGTGCCCGATGTGGGTAGATGGGTACTCTGTGTGAGTTGGCAGGTCTTTACCCATGATGGGTT
>JBBPRB010000485.1:0-15566 GCA_038092815.1 Hortiboletus rubellus | reverse complement strand
CTTGAAGCAGCTCATCGCCTCTCGAACCGTCTCGGTAGCATGGTAACCGTAAAAGAATGTCTTTCACGATAATATCCACGTCCCCAATGTCCAGCCTAGTTATAGCCTGGCCGACGATCAGAAAACGCACACGGACACATATCTTCGATTGAAAACACACCCAGGTAAGCTGCGCCACAAGAACATGTTCTGCCTCTGAGCCCGGAGGGTCAGTATGTTTTTGTATCGCGTTCATTGCGTCCGTTGCCAAGAAGGACAAGACGAGCGAACGCAATCGTTCCCTCGTCTGTCGTTCATCGTCATCGAGGTCTTCTTCAGGTGGAATGATCTGGTCGCATAATACACCGAGTGTCACTGGGGGATCCATGTCGAGGTGTTTGAGGAGGGCGCTTTTTACGACCGCAACTTCTTCAGGTTCATCTATCGACGAGGAACGCGTGCCAGAAATAATCAAGATGGAGAAACACGGCGTGTGACGTGGGTCGGAGGTCCGAAAAACTTACCGCTTTGGAGGAGCTGGACGAGGACGTCGGTGTTCCTCTTGACCCACTTGTGTTGAACGGACGACACTTGGGTCACTGCATGATACCCATCCATGCGAACCTGGAGACGGAGTGATTAGTCGCAGTCAAACCCGCCAAGTCCGCACGCCACACTTTTGCATCCTGGTCTTCACAAAGATCGTATACGGCGTTGATGGCGTCTTCCTCCAGGTCCGGAAAGTCGTTGAAGAAGACATGTATATGGCCCGCCGCGTACGATTTGAGAAGAGGGTGGCTAGAATTTGTGAGCGCTATGAGCTCTTGGAAGGCGTCTCTCCGCTGCACGTCCACCGGGTCAGGTCAAGGAATGGATGGAACCTGTACCCGCCTTACCGCGCGTCCCGCAGCGAACGGCCTCGCCGCCCGCTCGACCATCACTTTGACATATTTCAGTCGTTCGTGTATGCTCGAAGACGCCATGCTCGTCTGCCTTGAAGGGTGTCCAGAATATCCTTGGAGTCCGACGGAAACGGTTGGGAAACTGCACAAACCGAGTCGCAAAGATCAATGACGCCGAACCAAACAAGGAAGGTCGTTCCCATAACCCAGCGTCACGTCACCCACTGTGCCTTGTCAAGTGTCCTTGCTCTTGGCCACCCGACACGACCTGCTCGACATGCGCACTGACGAGCAGATCCTTCATGACAGAATCAACCTCCCAAGGCTCATGAAACGCCTCGAGCAGTTCATCCAAGACAGCGATTGGTCAAAGAGTAACCCGCCCAAGCGGGAACCATGGATGAAAGCTCAAGCAACGCTGCAGGTAAGACCACCCTCCCACACGGTCCAAACCACCAACGGAGCCCCTCTCCCAGCAAATCCGATACGCCCGACTCTTGCTAAAGAACGTCGAGCTCGACAACGTGGACCCCACGCCGTGCGTACCCCCGCTCGCCTTTCCCGGCAATTCTGAATCCAACACCTTGCTCCGCTACAGCGCCGAAGAGCGGCGCTACCAGCACTTTGGAACGACGCTCAAACACCTCGAAGATTACATGCATCAAGTGGAGCAAGTACGTGATTCCCAAACGCCAATCCGTCGGTCTGATTCCCTTGTCTGCAGCAATTAGCACCTCCGGTCCGACGACCGAAGCCCATCCTCCCGTCCATACGTCCCCCGGCACCCAAGCCTCCCACCCTCCCAACACCCGCCGAAGTCACCAGTTCACCCGTCGAGGCGACTCTTATCCCAGCCGAGAGCGGCCCGCTTCCATCCGTACCCGGCGTCCAAGACCTCTTACCCGCTTCATCAAACATTCCAGCACCAGCACCAGAACCGGGACCGTTGCGCGGCGCGTCGGGCGCACCGGCAGGACCCTCTCTGGCCGCGCCTTCCTCCTCAAGGATCACTGCCACCCCGACCATTCTGCAAAACTCGCGCGTGCTTCAGGAAGAACTCTCGGAGCAGCTCGCCCTGATGGCGACCCAACTCCGCAGAAACGCCACACATTTTTCCGAGTCGCTGGAAAAGGACAAGTCCGTCGTCGAGGCCATGCAGGAAAAGGTCGAGGGCAACTTTGAGTTTATGAAGCGAGAGCGGATCCGGCTGCGGGATTTTCGAGGGAAGAGTGGGGGTACGACGTGCTTGGTGATGATGAGTGTCATCGTCGTATTGATTGCGTTTATTCTTATGATGTTCGTCATCCGACTGACATGATTTGTGGACGGATTGAGGACGGATTGTCTTGTTTTATTTTACTTTACTCGGGCACCTTGCCTAGTTGCACCGGCGTCAAGTACACCTGCACTGGGGTAAGGCATCCTTATGATAATTATTAAACGACCAATTGTCTAGAGGTCCAGGAATTGAAAAACGATGGATATGGGAAGAGAGATAAAGCAACTGAATACGAAGCGCGTGACGGATCGCCTGATGTCCGAACAACGTAGTAAAGAGTCCCCGGTAAAAGGTCCTGCAAACGCAATGTCATAGTACAATCAATGTCCACAAACGAGTCAGTGCAAATGTCTATGCATGCGAAAGAATGTTATCGATGGATTGGTTCAAAAAGTCCTTTCGAGGTATCAGATCCGCTCTCGGGTATCGAGCAGCCATGGCCTCGCGAGCAGTTCTATATGCGCGTCAGTGACGGGGTAGCAACACGAAAAACTATGCATACTTCTTTGTTACTGTCATCAAGTCTTGTGTGCTCAAATAAGTCCTCAGAGCTCCGTACAGCTCGTCGTTGGAAGGATCTGGGTTGTTGCTCGGCCCCGCAAACACGGTCGTGGCCATGGAGAAAGTAGAGGCTGGGCGAATGGTATTGAACGCGGGTTGTGGTGGACCTCCCAAGCTCAGCGCAGGGGACATGGAACGGTTCAGGATCGCCGAATTCATCGTCATGCGAGGGTCAGGAAGAGCACCGAACTGGTTGATTGGTGTACCCAACGTCAGAGGCTCTTGTGACGAGTTGCGGTAGGCTGAATGCCTCTGGTTTACAGTCGCCCTGTTGTAGTCAGACACGGCACGAGAACTTGGGCGTGAGGGGGAGACCCGAAGGGGATCTTGCACCGCATTGGTATCACGGTAATAATCTCCTGCCTCGGACTGGTACTCATACACAGAAAGGCCCTGCGAGTTGGGGTGAAGAGGCACCGGCGCGGGAAGGTAGCCGGGGTTCACGGGGTTCTGTTCACCACTGAGCGAGTTGTTGGACAGGCCATCCCCATAAACCTCAGCTTCGTACTCTGGATGCACAATCAAAGGCCCGCCAATCAACAGTCAATGAATGTCACTAACCACTCCACTTCTTGTACGGGATCATGGATTCATTGAATTTCATTTCGTTGGCGTCACCGATAATCTTCTTGTTCTTTCCGTCGTCAAGTACGATACGGGTGTTACCCCAACCGAATTCGTCCATGCGCCAGAAGGAGTAGAGAGGCAAGAAGAAACTGTAAACCGGGTACCTAAACGCGGACGTCAGAGAGAATTTGAATTCTTGATGATATCGCGTACGAGATGAGATACACAACCATCCATCCGACAAGCATAAACTCTCGCTTGATGATAAAGATGAGGGCCTATGACATCACGGCTCGTTCAACACATCCCCAGTCAACATATAGAGTCACGTACCTGCAAACCATAAACCGCCGCAATCATGGCAATGGAAATGTAAGGTATGGATGATGCCCCAATCGAGACTTCGATGACCATCCAGATCAACTGCATATCCAGGTGAACAATGCGACAGACCAATAAGTTCTAAAAACTCACGTAGATGACAGTGGCGGGTAAAATCTATGAATGGAATCAAAGACGGTCAGATCCATTCTGTAGACCACAGAGCAAATAGTACCCACCAGTGTACTGATGAGATCCAGGTACACAAAGAACCGCATCGAGAAACAGCACATGCCACAGAGTTCCGGCAAGATAGCAAGCTCGCACAGGTTATGGATGGTCGAGTTGATCCAACGACGGCGCTGAGAGAATAGCACACGCCACGAGACCGGCGCCATGGTCCGAGCGACTGCATCGGGTTGGAATTTGGTCTTGAATGAAGGGAAATGCTTCATGAGGAGCGTCGTCAAGAACCGATCTTCACCCAGTGAGAACAAGTTCTTCTTGTGAAGCGTGTCAACATTGGGATCGGCGTACTCGTCAATGACCCGGTTGGAGATGAAGACCGGACGGCCCTTGTCAGCGGTACGAATACGGTAGAGGGTGAAGCATCCAGGAAGACAGGACACAGAGCCGAACAAACTCTCGAAGGCCTTGGCGAGATGGTGGGAGATATAGTACTCGTAAACCTAGTACGTGTCAGATGAAAGAACGAGAGAACAACAAAGGCTATAACCTGAATCATCGTCCACCAAGAGCCCTCTTCGTTCTGCAACTTCGTCTCACCACAAATACCGATGATATTGGAGTCATCGATGGATGCAGCGACGAGCCTGTTCAGTGACTGGGGTGTGACAACCTGCACATACGCACATCAACAGTTGATCTACGTCAGTAGAGATGACACTCACGGTATCGGCATCGACAGTAAAGATGTACTCATAGAACGTGGGGTCAATACCAATAACATTGCGCATTTGGTGATATATCTCCAGTTCAAGGGGTGTCATTGGCGCATTGAAGTGCACACGGTTGAGGTACTGCATGAGTAGAATCTGACTGTCACGCTTTCCCCTGTTACCAGGCTTCGAGCGCTCCGTCGGTTTGCCGACCTTGACCACAACCAAGTACCTTGAGACACCGTCAGATTCTGGCAAAGTCAAAAATGAGTCAAACTTACGGGACGACGTGACCTTCGAACTCGTATAAGCCAGAGTAAACTTTCCCGTAGTTGAGCTTCTGAGATCCCTCTCCGATGGACTTGAACATGAGAGGTTCCACATTCCTCGCCAAAGGATCAACGCCGAAGATGTCTAACACGATGTCAGGCGTAGGTCGTTCATTGCCACTACCAATGATATTGCCATCACAGATGAAGAAGATCAGCTTCCGTTTGTCGTCGTAGTCCAATGCAGCGAGCGAGTCGATCGTACAGCGCAGAGAATCCTCGCCCTCAGTATAGCAAGGGACTTGGCAGAGCACGAATTTATCCAGACGTTCGGGGAAACGCTTTGTTCCAAGTTGCAACGCAGCCAAAACTGTTCGACGTGTCAGATTCGAAAGCGCTGCTCATTCATGCACCGCCACCTACATTTCAGCCCCATGGACGCCATGATAAGGCTGGAGAACGCCAACAGCATGTAATTCTGAACCTGGCACCTCGCAGTATATCTGAAATCGATCTGGCCCCAATAGAAAGCGTTATTCAAGCAATCCATACTGGCAGTCCTGTTCGTTGTATCCATGGCATCCAGCACTTTGTTGAGCGACGACGTGATATCTGTCCCTGCTTGCTGCTGGAATACGGAGACGAGGTCAGACGGCAGGAAGTCGTACTTGGCGATATTGAGTTCTGTGGTCGTCAACGTATACACGTAGTCGGTCAAATCATAGATAGCGCTATTGTAAATAGCCCAGATCCTACACGAGGAGTTAAAATAAAAGCAAATACGCGACGGACTAGACGGTACCCACCGTTGAATGTTCGTGTCATTCGCCTGACCGTAGATATCACTGTTCTCCCAGACCAACGTGCCCTTGTAATACTGGCTGATAGAGGGCATGTACGTCTGCGTGTACCAGTTTGCGTTAGCAAGACCTGCTGAAGAAGTCGGTGCAGTTGCACCCGAAGCATGTGAAGCTTGTGAATACACGAATTCCGATGTATTCTTAATGTCGATTTTCATCGATTGGTCACTGACAAGGCCAGCACACGCTTGATACAGTGGTGGTGGGAAATAGTATGTCAGATCCGTGCCCGCGAGAGCCGTTAGTGTGGCCGCGTTGTTACTCGGATTGCCGGTAATATCACTGTGATCGCCTTTGACGAAGTTGGTGACGTCGTACACCTTGCCTTGGATAGATACCCAGTAGTCAGTTGTGAAAGCATGCTGCGCGACTTCCTCGTAATTCCACGCATAGTTGAAATCGGGGCAGAGGATGACACCAAAGGCGATGATATAGAACAGAACCAGGCCGTTAGCCAGGATGATGAGAACAAAGATAGTCACTTTCTCCCGCCATGCTAGACGGACGTCAGGCCGTTTCATACGGCCGATGTATGACAAAACGAAGTCGGGTATCAAGCCTGTGAAGAACCAGACAAGGTAGAGCCAGTATCGCCGAACCCGAGTAGTAGGGAGATCCTCTTCAAAGGCCGCCGGGGCATTGGCGGCGGTCAGATCCGCACCTTTGGGAAGTAAAGGGGGTAATGGATCATACCCTGCTGTTTTTTTGTCCCACGCGGTTTCCTCGGGGTAGGGGTAATTAGGAGGAGTAGCTTGAGGCGGCCCGTAAGTTTCATAAACACTGGGCGTCCGGGGTGGGTCCTGATACGGAGTGACTGCCCGTTCGTCGAAAAACCTATGTTGCCTGTCTTCTGCAGATGTTTGAGGGTACTCCGTCGTATCATCTAGCATGACACTTCCATCTTCTTCCGATTCTTCACGAGTGAACTTCTTCTGGTCCTTTTCCATGGAACGCAGGACATCTTCCACCATTTTCCATGCAGAATATGACAACCATATCTTTCGGTGTCCCAATGCGAAGTCCACACCTTCCGCCCACCCATTCGATTGAACGCATTGCCGAATGCGCTCCGCATCAGAGCCACGCATAGTCGGGCGATACCTCTCGCAGAACTCCGCTTGGTCAAACTCCGCAACGAATTCGACAGACCCCCGGGAGATCATATCTGGGAGGTTTAGGGCATGAATTTGCCCTAGGACACGTCGCTTATCGAGAGAGTTGGAGAACCCATTATCATTGGGACGGATGCAATTCAACGTCCAGAGCGGAGTATTCTCGAGGCTGAACAAAATATCCGATAAGGCCTGGTTCAATTGCGTGGTGACCGGATAGATTTTGCTAGGGTTCAGACGTGAGTTCTCTGTCTGCGTGCCGGACAAGGGTGTGACATTGCGAAGAGGACGAGAGGAGACCTGTGCCTGAACGATAGTGTCTTCATCACTCTGATGTTTCTCCGTAGATAAGCTTGGACCAGACATGAGCTTAGCAACCAAAGAATCCGACGAGCCACGTAAGAGGGTGACGAAGGAAGGATCAAGGAGATCTGCGTTTTTCTCCACAAAGCTGGAGACGTCGTATGAGCAAGAGCCCGCGTAATGATTGATGCCGAACGACCGCCTTCCCTCACGAGTAGGCGAAACGAATGAAGAATTAGCAGCAAACTTCGAGGTCAAGTCCTGCAGCAGCTCGTCGTCACGCTGAGCATCGCTCCGACCTGCTTTGAAAGAGGCGGCGGCCTTGTCAAGCACGCCTAGGAGACCACCAGGTTTCTTGGAACCACGCTCGCTAACGGACGCTCCACGAAGAAGTTCAGCACAGGCTGAGTTTTCCATCGCTACGACGGCTGGCAACGAGATGCCATCAGCGGTAACTCGGCCATTAAAGCCTGAGTTAACGTCGAAGATGCTGCGAAGCACATGTGATTCCACCATTTCATCCGTGAAGTTGAAGCAGAATTCATTGAAGCCACTCAGATGAGCGGTGATAAGAGGCGAAGCTGTCCCAATAGCAGGTGTACCGCGAGTTTGGAAACCTGCCTGGTCAAGAAGCACAATTTGCGTAGCGGAACACGATGGTGCCTTGGAGAGGGGAGCGAGTTTGTAATTGGCTGTCTCCACGACAAACGCGAAGAGGATAGCGTAAAGATCCTGTACGAGCTGGTCCCTCTGCAGCGCACTCTGCTTCGCATTCAGCAACACGGTGACAAGTTCCTTGCGAACATAGGTGGTCCTGCAAGTCAAAGTCTCGGCCAACTCCTCCGCAGAGACACCGAGCAGCTTCGACGCTTGCTGAAGCACTAGCATGTTGACAATGTGTGCTGAGACGTCCTGAGCGTCTGCCTCTCCAAACTCGACGTTTCCGAGCAATAGAATGGCGCCCAAGACACTGAAGATGGAGGATACGTGCTTGGGCTTGAAACCGAGCGTTTTCACAGCATCCCGCAGATCATCCATGGCAATGCCATCATCGCTGAACGGGCCTGCAGGGAGACGGTAACAACTGGATGACGCGAGCAGGGCATAATCGGAAGGCCCCTCGAGCCCGAGGGAATCTCTCTCCATTGGGGTTGCGCCAGCCAAGAGCTGGTAGAATACATGATAGGAACGCTCTTCGTGTGTGAGACGTACGAGGCGAGATTTGTCTATGCCAAAGGCGAGCACTTTGGCTGCGCTGATGCGACCACGATCGTTGAAGTGGAGTTCAGTATAGCGTGTGTGTCGTGAGGCATTAGGGTTCGTGGGAGTCTTCGCGTTCCCAAAGGAATCGAGGAGGAGGGAGAAGGCCTTGATCTGCTCGACGATCTTGCCTTCTCGCTTGGAGTGAGCGGAGAGGCGAAGTATTTGGTCTGCAAGCAGCCGAGTGCTGGCAGACTTTCCTGAGCCCGAGATACCACTAAGAAAAGCGGTGTCAACAGTGCGGAGACGAAAATGATGGGGCGCCTACCGAGCAATAATGGCCTGGGATTCGACTCTCCTTCTCATGAGAAGGTAAATCTTTGCCGCCTGCTCATACAGATGGGGCTGGGGGGGCCTTCGGGAATCTGCCAAGCCGAGCTTGGTGTCCTTGTAACACCTTTCTTCGTATTCTTTCGCACTTGCGTCGTTGACGTTTGCAAGGGTCTTGCAGGGGTTTACGACCACGAGTGCCGTTGAGCCAATCCTTGTGTAGGGTAAATCTGCACGGAAACGAGCGGAGAGGACGGCGAGGATAGCATCGTCCGTGGGGTGTGCTTTGGCGGGTGATGAGGCGGCGAGCAGGTCGGTGAGATCGCCCGACGTTGTGGCCTGGGGCACGGCGACGGCCAAGGGGGTGGCCATGGCCGGTGTTGGGTTGTCGAGGTGGAAGGAGGAAGAGAAGGAGTGTGAGCGCACTGTAGCCGTTGCGGGCCACGCGGGTTGTTCTTAGCGGGCAGCCACTGTGGGAACACCGTGCTGAGCCGAAATGGCTCGGGACAATGTCACCCTCCAGCAATAACCAGAGCAGAGCACAATACGCCAACCACCAGCCAGCCGTCGTTTCGTGGAGATAATGAATCGCTTCCGAGGAACCGGCCAACCTCAGTGGTAACATTCACGCCAGATCGCAACCCACCCTTCCTAACACACAGGAACGTCACTATCGGGACCACCAGGGCAATGATGTTGCCAATACTCCTCGTCAAATTGCCCGGGGCGCTGCACCTTGAATGGGTGATGTCAATGCACCCAAAACGGCTCTATCATGCCTAGACACTGGGTCCGGTCGTTGTCAGATCGTGCGCGATGTGGACGGTTTGCTCCACTCCAGCGCTGCGCACTTGAGACTCAGCCTCTCTTTTGTTTGCTTTTTCATCACTCCTCCAATCAGGCATATAGTAATGCATATCCGAGGTACTTTATCGTCGCCGAGTCATCCTTGGCCCATACGAGGCATGCTACGCTCACCCAGAAGCCCCAATTTGACACGGACGACCGTTTAGAAGGCGACCTACCTTTGCGATCAAGGGGGCTGTCGCTGTCATCCTGCTTCATGAGAATGGAACGAGGTCCAGCAGTAACCATTCCGAGAGCCTCGCTGCAGGGTCTAATTCAACTCAGCGACATGCACATGTCCCAACTCTACTCGCTGCCAACCACACCACTGGCATCCCAACCAGTCTTGCCGGCATCGCAGATCTTACAAAATGCGCAACGTGCCCACCCATTATTAGCTAACTAGTCCCCCGGTCTGATGCAGGTCCACCGGAAGTCCCCAGTCCATACGAGACAACTCCTTGTACTGACCATGCAATCACACTTCGGGTGGCCAACTTGTCACGCACTCGCCTCTTTTGGTCCCATCATTTAATTTCATTCGTCCTTCTCCTCCTTCTGTGACGGACGCTTTGTTTGTCCGGCTTTCCCTCTGGTACGTTCCCTATACGTCCTCTGAGAGACGTTTCAATGACCCACTCAGTTCCCGATCGGTATATACGCCCTTCCTGGAGCGCCGTACTGCACTCCCATCCCATCCAGTTTACGGAGCCTCCGAGTCATCCTTGGAATCGTACCACGCGGACGACACGCCATCCTGTGCCAGATTTGATATTCTCGTCTCTACAAAAGTCGCCCGTCATCCATCTTGCCCATAGCCCCTCTCGCTTGCAACCGCAAGCTGGTATATGTGGACCGTCACCATCGATTAGTTCCTAACTCACAAATGATGCCCAGCGCCATTACATTTGCCTTGGAGTTTTCGCGTATGCTTTGTCTCATTTTGCTTGTGTACTTGATAATGATTCTGGCTCAGACATTCGCGCCACCGAGGTGTCAAAGTATCAGGAACTCCGCGTGCAAATAACCCTTGACGGGAATATACAGGAGTCTCTGGAGAGCACCTCGGACGCAGGCGTCCATACATGGCGTGAACCATTCTCCTTGTAAGGCTGTTTTACTCTTTACGGTACTCGATGCTTAATCACCCCCAGTGTTGCGAACTCTGTTTCGCTGTGCGAGATACATGTCTTGGCTAAGAAGAGAAAATTCTTTTGCTGTACTGGGAGATACAAAGCTATCCGCACGACGCGTCTACAATGCATTGGCGAACTGCTTGACACGAGAAGCAGCAATGGGGGCGAGTTTCATTTCAGTTTTTTTTATTTTTATGGCCCTCCTGACATTTTACGTCACACTAGTTATTCGGCTTCCATTGTACGACTCCACGAGAACAGACGCAAACGGCGCCGCAACGGGAAGCGTCGTGTTCTTGATTGCTGACTCGTCCGTGACCGTCCCGGAAAAGCTGTCCCTGGAGGAATCGGAGCCAGAACCACCGACATCACCACCTCCGCGTCCGAGGGCCCCCACCTTTCCTGCATCACCGCCCTCGGCCTCCCCCATACATTGTCCGCCTAGTGTCCCTCCGCAGCCACCGTCTCCTGGCGTCCTGACCCCGCAGTATCTGCAGACGACAGCTCAATTACCTCAGTGCTCCTTCGCCTATTTGCCCCCAAAATCTGGGGTTGATCGAATCCCCGCTGAGATGGAGACGTATGGGGATGCTGCCCTGCATCCCAAGTACGTCCTTTCCCCAGGTATTCTGTCTGACGGCACCATGACGGCAACATCGTCCCTGGTTGATGAAGACAAACTGTCTGCACTTGCGCCTCAAGGTTCCGCGGAAATCGGGAACTTCTCCCCGGTTATTTGTGAACCTCCTGAAGATATTACTTCCGAGGGATCAGAGGCGTGGTCGTCTGTTCCGTTGCACACGACCGAATCCACATCTCCCCCCACACCTTCCGAAGGATTTGGACATGGCTTTGATGGCACTATCCCACAGATCAGCATTACCCTTGCGAAGTCTTCGCGCGGCAACTCGCCACTCGTCCCTCCATCATGTGACTCGGACCTTACCGTCAAACGGCCTAGCGTTCATGTAGACACGGTGTCGGCTACTCAGGCCACGGGCGTTATGTCGGCCCTCTCACTATCTCCGGGGTTCGTTGATGAATTGTCTCCTTTTTCGCGTTCGGCTGTATTGCCAAGTCCACAGCCAAGAACGTCTACCACCAATGCCAGCACCTCTGGCCTTTCACCTTTCTCAGGAACATCAATGATGGAGTCACCGAGCACGGCCGCGACCACCCCAGCTCAGTCGGCGTTTTCTGAGGTTCCCAAGGACGCCTTAGTTACTTCCCCCGGTTCACACACCAAACAAAGGAAAGAGCGCCCGACGATCGACACAAGTTGCGTTGGTCCAAGAGGTCAAGTCAGGAAGTACAGGAATGGCTCGGTACCACCAGTACACATGCCAGTCAAGCTTCGCAACGCCTCGCTTGACCTGCCAAGGTCCCACGAATATGAGAAATTCGAGCCTGACCCTTCGATGTATTCCATTGCCCCGTCGATCTCCCCGCGGAAGTATAAGAAAAGCGGTGACTTGAGGTCCCCGTCCTCGCAGCCACCTGCAAGCAGGCAAGGATTAGCCCCGAGTACTCGCGCTCCAAGCGTCCGTCGGGAGGCCTTGGAATTTGACGAGGGTCAAATCTGCCTTGACACCGCCAACCTGGGTGACCAGGAGGTTGCAACGTTTCTCAAAGAAGTTGACGCAGCGCTGTCATCGATCGTTAACGGGTCCCCAGCCGTAGCTGCTGATAGTCGTGCATTCTTGGCTGTGCCTGGCGCCACGAGCCGCATAGTCAGTCGAAACCAGAGTCGCAAACCTTCCTCTCAGCATCTGAGGGCTGACTTATCGGCCACTATTCGCAGCCACGAAAAGGAGGGTGCGGCGCGGACTGGTTTCAGCCTCGTTGCTACCTCACACCCGTCACCTCATCCCGACGTCATCCCCTCACGAGTCGCATCGCCATTGTCCAGCCGCACAGAGGCCATCCAGCGAATGTTCCTAACGCAAGTTGACGTGGCTCCAGGTTCAACGCCTGGCAGCCCCCCACGTAGCGCATTGCCCGCATCAGCCTTCCCGTTCTCACAGCGCGTGTCGCCACAGCCTTCTCCACGGCAAGAGCTTGTCGAGTGGGTCTCCCCCTCGTTCGTATCGTCGGTTTCCACGCGGACGAAAGAGCACCTGCAAATCAGTGGACCTGGGTCTTACCATGGCGATGTCAGCGGGAATGAAACCTCTCCAGAGGCCTTCAAACTTGAAATACCTCCTCACGCTGTCCGTGGCAGGCGTGCCTAGCATGTCGTATTACCGCGACCCCTCAACAAACGACGTCAGCCCTGCCAAGGTCCGTTCTTATGCACGGCTTCTACTAGGCTAGTTATTCCCCAGACGACGAAAAAAATAGTTCGTATCTACCTATCGTCCTGCAGCCTGGGCCGTAGCTGGAACTGATGCTACCTTAAATAGTTTAGCCTGGCGCTAAGTTGACTATCTATATATCGTATTCCCGACTATTTGCGTAGCTAAAGCCATCATCATCATATTGATTCCATGGCGCCAATGTACATACACAAAGATAATATAGCCCAAGCCTACGCCCGCGTGTCGAGTTGCGGGTTGTTTGCATTTTGACATAGTGCGACGATCATCTTCAATTCCTTCCACATTCAATGATCATCTTCGTCGCCACAGGCGCCCGACAAGCCATAAATCAGCTTCATTCATGTCCGGCGGAACTGCTTGAAACAAGACGTAATGTAGTGCCGCAGTTCTGAGCTTGTCTCACTTCGCATGATGCTACTTGGCGGAACTTGATATAGCCCTCACGGCCCCACTCGCCACCATCACTCAGTTGGCCCTTCTCTTCACACGGGTAGTCGAATGAACCTTTACGAACGCTCGAACGCTCGCCAAGCATCGAAAAGGAACCATGCGTTGCCCAAACGGTGGGCCCACCTCTGAATATTCGAGTTGCGAATCCAATGAGCATCACCGTCGGAGACCTGGCCTGCAGGCCTACGCATTGTGGAGTCGGCCGCATCTGAATCATGGAATCTACTAACCCTCGTCCGTTTCATCTCGCTTTCATTTTTCATTCATCACGCGCGCGGCGCGTTCCGCAGCGACTGGCCGGGAATTGAGGAACCTCACCGTCTTCGCCCACCTTATGACATCGTACAAACAAAAGAAACACGAGAGAAAAATGGTTCTAAATTCGTTCTCCTCTCAGGTCCCGAACAATAAACGAAGGGGCCCATCATGATGAGCGCCGTCGGTCGGCGTTTCGTTGGCCCTCAACACATGGCATCATGGGGCCGCTAGTACATAATACAAAAAGAAGGGCGTTCCCTGGTGCACGGCTCATTGCACCGTCTTCCTAAATGTCACAACGCAAGCGTGTCTCTGTGATCGTTCGTGTCCTTCCCCTTTTCTTTTGGAAACGTACTTACTCTCCTCTACCGCAGCCCTCTGGAAGGCTCCCAAGGAACATCATCGTCTTCGGAGAGAGCGGCGTAGGGAAAAGCTCTCTGGTTAATCTGGTTGCTGGTCGATCTATCGCCGCCACGTCGAGTGGTGCCAAGGGGTGCACGTTCCACCACAAAAAGTATGAATTACAGGTCGACGACACACCATACGCAATCTGGGACACAGCAGGCCTCGATGAAGGCACTTACGGAACGGTCCCTGCGGAGATTGCAGAGGAGCACTTGAAGAAACTCCTGCGGGACCTGGTCACGGCCAACGGCATCCACCTCCTAGTGTATTGCGTCAGGGCCTCTCGTCTTCGCAAGACATTGCTCAGCAACTATAACCTCTTTTACTCCGCGATCTGTCGAAAGAAGGTACCCATCGTGGCTGTTGTGACAGGGTTGGAGAATTACGAGGAAGAGATGGCAGATTGGTGGACTGCCAACGAGACAGAGTTTGCGATGCTCAAGATGCACTTTGATGGGCATGCGTGCGTGACCACGCTCAACGCCGACAAGGTCAACTCTCCCATTCTCAAACAGCGTTGTTGCGCGTCCAGACAGGCCGTACTCTCCTTGCTTGCCAGCGCCTGTGCACGTAATTGTTGGGAGACCGAGCAAGACGGTTGGGTCTCGGCCACTCTTGCCGACGTGCGGGCTATGTTCAGGCCCACGCGGCACGATGGTACTCAGCCGACGCCTATCGTTGCACTGTACGACCTCCCGGAAGATCCGTCCTGTTCGGTCGGGTCTGCCAAGGACGCGTCGCCCTTTGAGAGTGGTCGCCTCATGGACGTCGGCGGAAGCCCGCTCCTCGTCTATCATATCCGCGACCAACACATACGTGCTGGAGTCCGGTTCAAGAAACAGATCTCTCCGCGCGGGGCAGACCTGTTGATCATCTGTGCGTCGATTCACAGCGACCCAGGCGCATCTCGGCGGCACGCTGCTGCATTCTATGGCTCGTACGGAGGGGACACACGACCCTTGTTGGTCGTCGTCAGGGGTGCACCGTCGGACGAGAGAGCGCGCGAGTGGTGGAACAGGTTCGACGACAAGGACGTCGATGGCGACGATCACCACCATCACGACGCTGGGAAGCTGCAGGCCATCGTCCGTGCACTGCCTCCACCTGAAGACGCCGACGGTAGGCGCATTGCCGTAGCCAAGCTTCAACGAACGATACAAACACGCTCGCTCCAACCGGTCGACGTTGCGCCCACCGGATGCTTTGGTTGGCGGATTGGTGGGAGACGCCCATCCAAGTCGCACCCCGGAAGTAACGGCGCTACGTCCGTTGAGGATAGCCTGACCAGTTCCGACGTATGGGTACCGTGGTACCCTCGTCGACCGTAGAGAGTGTTCTCGAGGACCTTTTTCGTCCAAGAGGCACATGTGTTTTTATTCGCTATTCGCTCCACCCCATTCTTTGTCGTGTACATTCTGGTCGTTTTCAGTTGTAGGATGCTTTGGGGCCCTCTCGCTGCTTTCGTCGTTTACATAGATTACGTGGTGCTCGGACTGGCCATTATCAGGACGTGACCACCCCCAGTTGGACGCTGTCGATATCCCTTGAAGAAATGTTTCAAAGTGTATGTT